>JAHKKF010535746.1:0-10762 GCA_019740295.1 Labeo calbasu | reverse complement strand
TTAGGATATTAAGTAAAGATCATGTTCCATGAAGATATTTTGTAAATTTCCTACCGTAAATATATCAAAACTTAATTTTTGATTAGTAATATGCATTGTTAAGAACTTAATTTGGACAACTTTAAAGGCGATTTTCTCAATATTTAGATTTTTTCACCCTCAGATTCCAGATTTTTGAATAGTTGTATCTCGGCCAAATATTATCCTATCCTAACAAACCATACATCAATGGAAAGCTTATTTATAATAATAAATAATAAAATCACCCTTGACTGGTTTTGTGGTCCACTGTCACAAATATGCAGATTTAAGTTAACAAATGGTAATCCATCCTTAATTTGTTTATTATCTTTCAATGCAGAATGCATTTTGTTTTTAATAAAGTGGGATGTTGAACAATCTGCAGTAAAGTTGTTTGTATTTAAGTGGAATTTCTAAACTTGAATAAACTGTAAGAATGACCATTTTTATTTGTTTTATGCGAAATTAATTTAGTAACAGTAACATTATGTTAATGAATGAACTTATTTCACTAATAATAATAATCGTTACTTATGTCGTATATTGCTTATTACATTATTTAAATAAATTATGTACGTACGTATAAAGTTATGTACGTACGTATAAAGACTTTTTTATTGCAAGTGTAAACAATAACTACAGCAATTAAATACAACATTGGATTACAGTATGAATAAAAGAAATAATACAGGAAGACANACAACAAAAGATATATATATATATATATATATACATATATATATAAGGTACCGAGGCAGTAACTCAAATTACGTAACATTTAACAAATCATTATACAGTTTAACACATTTGACACTTTTGTTGTTAATGTTTGAAAGTGTCGTAAGATAGTTAAAGTCACAAAGAAAATTATGTAATGTGGGTAACGCTGAAGAAAATTTACATTTATGAATATAATATTTTGCCGAAAAAATAAACACATCTCTTTAAAAAGAGTCACGTAGAGGGTTAAATAACCTTAGATGACCTAATTTTCCCAGCATTCCTGTCATAACAATATGGCGGCGTCCTTCAACATGCAGCCTTAAAGTTAGCCAGTTATTTATGTGCGACGTATAAAGTTAGATCTTTTACTGACTACTGTTATAAATGTGCAAACAGTGCCGTCTGTTTGATAGACCACGGAAGATGTTTTTAGCGGTGTTATCGTGTTTGCTGTGTTCTGCAGTCGGCGCTGAGATGTCAGGTAGGTTTATATTGCAACGCATGGCTGATAACCAGCAGAACTAATAGACAGCGACTTAAATTAAGTGCTAATGCTAATCATAGATCATAGGTTGATAGTACGGCAATGCTTTAAATGCACATGCAGTCATTTTTGCACGGTACTCTTAATGTTCTGGATCGTACGAGTTTCGCGGTTAGGTTGTGTTTCAAAACCTTGTGAGCTTCCTACCTAGACAGCGTTCTGTGACAACCCAGGCGCCTTTGCAGTTTCAGTGTTTTTAAACGCTGATACAATAGTAAAATGCTGACTAGATAGGCAGCTCGCTGAGTTAAAAGACATTAAATCGATTGTCTTTCTCTTCAATAGCTAATGTAGCTTGTTTGTTTACATAATTCCCGACAAGTCAAGTGTGCACACTATATTCCCTTGCATTCACAGGTGCTTTAAATGATGTTTGGGATTTCACTGAGAGCTACCTGCTGACTGTGTGGCAGAACAGGTTATATGTGTACACTACTGCTGCTGTTCTCATAGGAGTCTGGTTTACTGTGAACATGCTTTTCAAGAAGGTAATGAAGTGTGTTTGCTCATAAAGCCTCTATGCTATTTTAAGTATTTGTTAGCTAGTTTCTTGGTTGCTAGTAAATACACAACTTAATAGATTGTATTTTTTCTTCATAGAAAAAAATGGTCGACCCTGTAAGTCCGCTGCTTCACAAATCTGTGAAAAAGCAGGAACTTTCACCTGAAACAGAAAAAGTGGTTCATGTTTCTGGGGTCAAAGTGTTCTATGGATCACAGACGGGAACAGCAAAGGTTTGTAGACATTGGTGGTCAAAAGATTGTAATAATAAGGACGTTTTTGAAAGAAATACCTTGTGCTCACAAATTCTGCATTTATTTGATTAAAAATGCAGTAAAACAGTAATATTTTGGAATATTTGAAAAAAGTTTTTTTTTTAAATTTCAGTATACTTTAAAAAGTCACTTATTCCTCATGCAACATTTATTATTATTATTAATGCTGAAAACAGCTGTGCTGCTTAATATTTTAGTGGGAACCATAATATGCTACCATTCAAGAGTTTGGAGTAGGATTTTTTTTTTATTATTATATATGAGTTTATACATGAGTCAGGATGCATTAAAAAGTGACAGTAAAGCACTGATAATGTTATAATGTGAACAGAAAGATTTCTGTTTCATCAAAGAGTCCTGAAAAATGTATAAAGTTTAAAAATGTTACATTAGTTTTAAAAACATAAAAAATGTAGTTCTAAGTTTTTAGTTTTAAATGTATTTATTATATTTATTTATTTATTTATTTATTTGTATGAATTGCATGCAACTTTGTGATGTGGTTGTAAACTACTATTTTTAATTCTGCTTAGGGTTTTGCAAAAGAGCTTGCTGGAGACATTAGCGCTCAGGGGATCCAGTGTGAGGTTATAGATATGAAAGAGTACGACCCGGAGGACAGACTGGCTGAGGAGGTGAGCATGTCATGTGCTTCAAGGAGAAGTCCACTTCCAGAACAACAATTTACAAATAATTCACTCACCCTCTTGTCATCCAAGATGTTCATGTCTTTCTGTCTTCAGTCGTAAAGAAATTATGGTTTTTGAGGAAAACATTTCAGGGTTTTTCTTCATATAATGTACTTGATTTGTGCCCTGATTTTGAACTTCCAAAGTAGTTTAAATGCAGTTTCAAAGCGCTCTAAATGATCCCAGCCGAGGAAGAAGGGTCTTATTTAGCGACACGATCTGCCGTTTTTTTCGAAAAATAAAAATTTGTGTACTTTTTAAGCACAAAAGCTTGTGTAGCACAGGCTCTGGCATGCGCGTTCTTGAATGATTCTTTCATTCTGATTGAATCTTTAATGTGACTCAGGAAGAGTCGTCTCAGGGAGTGATTCATTCAGTCGCGCATGCGCAACATCTTATTAGGTTCTGTACTGGAACCTAACCGCCTACGTTTGACGTGACCTTTTGACATGATTCAATAGTACGTGAACACGCATCCCAGAACCTGTGCTACACAAGCTTTTGTGCTTAAAAAGTATACAAATTTTTATTTTCCAAAAAAAATGACAGATCGTTTCGCTAGATAAGACCCTTCTTCCTCGGCTGGGATCATTTAGAGCCCTTGAAGCTGCATTTAAACTGCATTTTGAAAGTTCAAATTAGGGGCACTAATCAAGTCCATTATATGAAGAAAAATCCTGAAATGTTTTCCTCAAAAACCATAATTTCTTTACGACTGAAGACAGAAAGACAGGAACATCTTGGATGACAAGAGGGTGAGTAAATTATTTGTGAATCGTTCTGGAAGTGGACTTCTCCTTTCAGTCATCCCATACAGGCTGATCAGTTTCAACTTTTTTCTTTTCCCCTTGTAGTCGCATGTAGTCGAGGAAGTAGAAATGGATGATTTAAACTTAAGGATTTGTCATGCTTGAATAAGCATTTCACTTTCAGCATTAGGGATATCGCAGGAATTACTGTAAGCTTCCTACCTTTCAATTACCACTTACCACGATAACATTTACGGGAAATATAGATCATCTGGTTGGCGGTTAATCGCAACACTTCTCCCTGAGCAGAATGTAAAATGATTTACCAGCCTTTTATTTCACCAGAGCAGAGTATTAAGAGCAAAGTGACATAATTTTTTTTCCTTAAATGACTTCTGTACCACCAGATAAAAGGAGAACTCTAAATCTGAGAAAAATGCATTGAATAAATGAGTTTTTGAATAGACATTTTTCATTTGTCTATTTTTACTCTCTGAACCAGAGCAAAGCTGAGACAAATCTATTTGTCACGGGACAGTGCTTAGTCTTAAAGACCAGAGTTTTAGTCCTTTCAGCAGTTATACAGTGTTAAAAGCGGTATTATTTCAGTATTGTTTTGAAATACTATTGTTTTTTAAAAATACTTAGAATTAGAATTTTTAAAAATAGTTTCTCACTTTATTTAATATATTATTTAATATATTTTAATATGTGATATTTCTATAAAGTTTAATTATTTATTAGTTTTAGTTATTTTTTTTTTTGTAGAGAATTTATTTTTTTAATTTTATTTATTTTAGTTTAAGTAATAGTTTTATTTATTTATTTGTTTATTTATAATGGTTTTAGAAAAGTCTGGATCACAAGTCTTTTCTTTTGATTTTATGGATATAAGATCCAGACATGTTTGGTGTTTAGTGCTTTTAGTAGAGACCTGCTTCCATGAGCACCGTGTTAAATATTTCTTACTATTTATGTGTCATTTTTCTCTAGTGCACAAGCAAGATGATCTGCGTTTTCCTGGTGGCCACATACACAGACGGGCAGCCCACTGAGAGCGCCGAATGGTTCTGTAAATGGCTTGAGGAAGCCTCCACGGACTTCCGATATGGGAAAACCTACCTGAAGGGAATGAGATACGCCGTCTTTGGGCTGGGGAACTCCGTTTATGTTGGCCATTACAACACTGTGAGACACACCTGCGTTTTTCACTCCATTTTTGATGGGATTGTGTTGAATCTTTCACTAACTGTATTTTCTGTATCCAGGTCAGTAAGAACATAGATAAGTGGTTGTGGATGCTGAGCGCTGCACGAATCATGACCAGAGGAGAAGGCGACTGCAATGTGGTAAAGAGCCGACACGGCAGCGTGCAGGCTGACTTCCAGGCCTGGAAAACGAAATTTCTGAACCGACTGCAGGCTCTAGCCAAGGGTGAGAAGAAAGCCTGTTCTGGCAAGTGCAAGAAAGGCAGCTGCAAGAATAAGAAGAAACATAAGGAGGAGGCAGAGGACAGCCACTCGCTCGCTGAGAAGAACAACTCTGAGGCAAGCCAGCCCTCCTCTCTGATGTCTTTGAACACATGTAGTCATGGTAACGGCTCTTGCGCTGCACATCCCGAGAGCAGATTGTTCCCCTGCAGTCTGTGCTGCACTCATGTAAATGGGATCTGAACAGCAGGGGTGACATTACTGACTTCGGAGGAAATTTTATTCTCTTAGATGTCCCTCTTATGTTCTTTACTCGAGCTCTTTTAGGAAACATTGTTCTCATGAAGTTTAGCTCCTTTGAGTCTTTAAATAATAACAGTTAATAACCCTAAAGGCACATTCAATTAACAATGACCCCATTTTCCCCCTTTCCCACTGAACTGGCTCCAAGTTTTATTCTAAAAAGGGCATAACTCGAATGCTTCCAGAACGTGCTGGAGAGCCAAACGAAATGAAACTAATGGCTGCTGATGCCTAATTGCACACAAAATAAACATAGCATAGCGTAGGGGTGTGCGATATAAATCGTCTACAATAATATCATAATTGTTGTTTAAATGATATACGATGTATCCAGTATATCACACCAAAAAAAGCATTCCTAGAGAGTGCACGCATACACCTACATGATGTAGATTAGACTACTGCACAAACACGTTTAGAGTTAAGGCTTTCATTGCATGATTTAGTCTATTAAAGTGCATTTAGAATTTCCCCCAAATTCACGATACATGGCAAATGTGCCCCCATAATACTTTATGTATATCATCTGTCGTAGTTAATATCAAATGCAGAGTAATTTTAAGCATTAGTCAACTATTGCACATTTAATAAACCATATAAATGATAATAATGAGCTTTTAATTGCCTAAATACCTAATAAGCGCTCAAGCGCTTGCAAAAAAGCTTGCCACAGCGCACCGGCAGATAATAATTCTGAATGTTTCAGGTAAAAACAGCAAGGAGACTGCATTAACGTTTTAATAATTTATTGATAAACTAGTGCTTTCTTTGTTTTCAACATAAGAGATTGAGTTGGCTGCACTGACTCATCATCTCCGCAGTAGTGGCTGCACCTGTATGCATGTTTCATGCGGATTATGTAATCTAAGAATATTTGTTTTCTTTTTGAATTGGTTCATTTAAAAATAGACAATTCACTCTCTATAGGTAGCCTATATTTTTAATTGTTCTAAGAAGTATACCTTTTTTCACGCTCAAGTTCACAGAGACGGAGACAACAGAAAGCGCATGCTGTTTACTTTCTTTATTTTACAAAAGCACAACTTTTCATTGTTATTGTGAGTGCACACAAATAAACAAGTCTTAACAGTTTCGAAAGATGTATTACTTTTATCTGTATAATCAAAAATGACGGAGGATTTTAAGTGCAAGTGACCGCATCAGTGCCTCCATCTGTCATACAGGGAGCGTCTCTAATATTCAGCTCCCACACTCCGCACAGACACTTCAATAGCGCACATTTTTCTAGGTTAACATCAGATTGAGTGGCCATGTGAAGTTGCTACTACATAAATCTTTCAAATGAAAAGCCATATTTGAGGTTGATGAATGATAGGTGAGGGTTTGTAGCGCCTTTTCACAAAGGAAAATGATAAAAAAACTGAAAAATGGAGTGGGAGAACACAAAACTACTAAAAGTTACTGCTCAAAAAGTACACTTTTGTTTCAGTTGAAGATGATTATCTTTTTTATCCCATGCTTTTTTTATCCCATGCACATGGATCTTTTCGTGGGTTGGATATAATATAGTCTCTCCCCCCCCCCCCCCCCCAAAAAAACTTACAGCTCTGTTTGATTTTTCAGGAGGAGCTGATGGAGTCCAGCAGTGANGGATATAATATAGTCTCTCCCCCCCCCCCCCCCCAAAAAAACTTACAGCTCTGTTTGATTTTTCAGGAGGAGCTGATGGAGTCCAGCAGTGATGCAGAGTCCTCCGCTGAGGAAGAGAAGTCTCATGGCTCCGTCATCGACATGGAGGACCTTGGGAATGTGATGAATCGTATGAAGAAAGCTAAGGTAAAAACAAAACCATCTCCACTGTGTTTACTCACTCAGTTTAAAATTGTCATAATTTACTTGCCGTCATATTGTTCCACACCCATACATACTGAAGTCCATAGTATGGAAAAAATACTGTAGGAACTGTCAACTGTTTGGTTTCTCACTTTCTTCAAAATTTCATCTTTTGTGCCAAGCATAAGAAATTTGTATATGTTCGGAACAGCATGAATGAGTAAATGATGACAGAATTATCATTTTTGGTCTTTTTAATAGTCAATGTCCACACAGTATTTTCAACTCTAGGCATAAGCTTTGACAAAGGACAAGATCATAAGGGAAATCAGCTTGAAGGGATAGTTCACTCAAAAATAAAAATTGTCATCGTTAGAGCTGGGTTTTGTCCCAGATGTCTTGATTCTTTTAGATTCTAATTCACAAGCTTGTGATTCAATTCAATATCGATTATTTTGGATATATATCAGGTACAGTACATGCCAAAATTTCCCAAGGAAAGCAAAATCTCTTAACTAGTACTGTAAAATATACATGAGAGTCAGTTGGTACTACATTACTATAGTATTGAAGGTTGAAATTAACTGATTTGTATGCAAACACTTAAGTTACACTCAATTTAATGTTTATAATAATAAAGTTACAAGTACATAATTGCATTTCTTCTCAAATTCATTTTTTGAAAAATGAATATTTAAGTGGTTGCTGTCATAAAAACGACAGATTTATTTAAACAAATTAAGCAGTGAAAATTAAAGAAGCTTATTACGATTTGTTGGATGGAAGGCGCGTTACAATGTTCCGTTCATTAACTGAAAACAGGCTAGACTAATTGTTTCTTGGGATTTAAGAATCAATATGGTTTTGTAAATATGAGAATCGATTAAAATCGGGAAATTGACATACTTTACCCAGCCCTAGTTATCAGTTGTTCCTAAAAGGTACAACTTTCTTTAATCTTCGAAACACAAGTGAAGATGAACCAAAGTCTTATGAGTTTTTTGGTTAAACTGTTCGTTTAAATTTTATATTTTCCCTGCACAAAGGGGTCTTGGAATGTAGTGTTTGCATAGTATGGACCATTTTGCTATTTTAGAGCATGCTGTGATCTCAGAGTTGTCGTTGTGTGGCATGAAAACATAAGAAATGACACCAAACGGTTTTGTACTGACATGAGGGTGAGTAAATAATGACAGAGTTGGGCAAACTATTCCTTTAAAAGGACAGAGCGCTGGAGAGACACCAGCAATGGCTCCATTGAAGGACACTGAGTGGCAGATGGTTTGCCACAGCAGACAGCAGCTCCAGCAGGCGCTGGGAGGACTTACGTAACCGTGAACTGTGATCACTGACACCCACTCTACAGGCCTGTGCGCAGGAGTGATTCATGAGACAGAAGCACAGACAAATCTTCCCTTACACACGCATACATACTCTCTCGCATCCTATTCGAAACAGAGAGGCTGCAAGAGCTAGAGCCGAGAGGATCCCAGCCCCCTTTAATCCAGTAAGAGCCCTTTGTGGATGCCTTCAGGATTGGATGCATGTTTCAACAGGATGTTTTTAGAAATGTGGCTTGCAGCTCAAGCAATCAGTTGATTGTGATGTTCCCAATACGCAGATCAAACAATATCTCTGAAGCTATGAGTGTGTATCAGCTGGCAGATAATTAGAAGAGAGAGCAAATGGGGTTTTGTAAAAGCACGATGGATTTAATAGCATTATTGATTTATTTTCTAGGGCTGGCAGTTTAATGTGTTAATGTAGTATAATTAGTTATCAAAAATAAAAGCATTTGTGTTCAGAAACGGCAAGGCTACCGGGAATGCAGGGATCTTGAGATACATTTTACAAAGCTTTTTGCTTTTTGATCTACTTTGATCTTCTGATGCACTGTTTTAGGGTGTTTTCACACCTTGTTCATCTGGGCACTCATATGTGAACACCCCAAATGATCAAACAAACAATTTTTTTTTATCACAGAAAGTACAAAGTTCATTTTGGGTCCTTTTGAGGTTCGATTGAGTCCCCTTTTAAGTCCATTTGCATTGTGAACACCATAAAAAAAGTCACTTGTAGCTGGTTCACGTGTGGTTCACTTAAAGTCTGTTATGTAAAACTCCTTTAAAACCCTAAGCATGTTGGTGCCAATAACCTTGTGGCCAGCGCGGCGACATATAGCGCCGTTGCGCTATGGGTGTCCCAAGTTCGAATCCCAGCTCAAGGACCTTTTCCGATCCCGTCTCACTTCGCTTCCTGTCATCTCTATACTGTCCTATAATAGTAAAGGCAAAAACGGCAAAAATAAAATCTAAACCGAAGTTGAGGAAGAACATGAGATGGGAATTTTTCGACATACCCTAACTGTCATGAACCGGAACAAAAGCAGTCCAGGCAGAGTAAGACAAGACGAACGTTTGACATTAAAAAGTATATAAATTGTATTATTTTTACAAAAATAACCGATCGTTATGCTAGATAAGACCCTTCTTTCTCGGCTGGTATCAACCGCATTTGGGATCGTTTGAAGCCGCATTAAACCTGCATTTTGGAAGTTCAAAATCAGGGCACCATATCAGTCCATTATATGGAGAAAAATGCTGAAATGTTTTCCTAAAAAAGCATAATTTCTTTATGACTGAAGAAAGAAAGACATGAACATCTTGGATGACAAGGGGGTGAGTACATTATATGTGAATCTTTCCAAAATAAATGTTTTTTTTTTTTTTTTTACATAATGTGTGTACTGTGTATTTATGTATATAAATACACAGACATACAGTATACATTTTGAAAATATTTCCGTGTATTCACATGTATATATTTTAGTGCTGTCAAATGATTAATCGTGATTAGTCGCATCCAAAATAAATGTTTTTGTTTACATAATGTGTGTATACTGTGTATATTTATGTATATAGAAATACAAACAAATGCATGTGTATATTTAAGAAAAAGTTGTTTATATATTAAAAATATTTATATATAACAAAATATAAGAATATAAATGTATCTACATGTAAAAAAAAAACAAAAATGTATTTTGGATGCGATTAATCATTTGACAGCACTAATTTCTATTCAAGTACTTAATTATAAAAATATTTAATAATTAAACTTTTTTTTTAAATGTATACATGCATGTGTGTATTTATATATACATAATAAATATACACAGTACACACACATATATTATGTAAACAAAAACGCTTATTTTGGATGCAATTAATCGCAATTAATCATTGCCCGGCACTTATTAGTATTATTTTTTGCTGAATGTATTGTTTTACTCGAACCATCATGTTTCACAAATGAGATGTTATCCATTTCATGCCTTTTATGAATTTGCAGCCATAATTTATTGATGAAGTGTGTCATTAGCATTGTTAAAGGGGTCGTCGGATGCTAAGTTCACTTTTACATGTTGTTTGAACATTAATGTGTGTTGGCAGTGTATGTACAAATCTACCCTATAATGATAAAATGCGGCTAAAGTAAACAGGCTCGTCTCTCCACAGAGAGAAGAGAGGGGCGGGGCGAGCAGAGCTCATTTGCATTTAAAGCAGCCCCAACCAGAATGAGATGATTTTTGCAGAGCTGATTTTGGCAAGGTAAAAAGGGTGTTGTTTTACACAACTCGCCCTCATGTCGTTCCAAATCAGTAAGACCTTTGTTAATCTTCAGAACACAAATTAAGATATTTTTGATGAAATCCGAGAGCTTTCTGACCCT
>JAHKKF010535743.1:26560-40275 GCA_019740295.1 Labeo calbasu | reverse complement strand
CTGTGTTGGTAAATGTGAATCTTTAACAGCCATTACTCTAGTCTTTATCCTTTACAAATCAATCTAATATATTTTTGTAAACTGTGATACATTTTATTAAGTATTTTTTAATGAACAGAAGTTCAAAAGAACAGCATTTATTTAAAATAGACATCTTTTGTAACATGTCTTTAATGTCTTAACTGTCACTTTTAATCAATTTCAATCATTGTGCACTTGCTAAATTAAAATATTAATTGATTCCAAACTTTTTAAGTGTAGATTCCAAAACATTGAATCTTAGTGCTCTTGTGGAAAATGAGAGTTCAAATCTGATTCGTAATTTTTGCTCCATATGATCCTCTATAATCTCCACTCCCTTCTAAATAGGAAAAAATTTCAGATGACAAACAATGTTAGAAACTCCCACGCTTCAAACTACTCCATAATCTCCCTTTACCTTCCTTATCGAAGCTAAACAGACTGAACTCAGTGGTGTTTAGTCAATCTTAACACTTAGTCAAGAATCTTTTTATTCTCTCGCTCTAATCCACATCCTCTTTTTCCTTTCCTCTGTTGTTTTCCTCTTTCCTCAATCTGCACCCACACAATACTCAGAATACTCACTGATTTGCTCTGGTGTGGGAGTGAATCGGCTTTGATCCGATAAGGCATGGCCAACACTTGAAAGGACACTGTGGAGTTGAGCGTGTAGTGGTCATTCCGTCTCTGCCAGAGGAAAGCAATGGATTAGCGTAAATACAGCACACATGGAAACATCTCAGAGCGAGAGGTATAAAGGCCGGCCCCTCGCAGAAGAGGATGTCAGATTAACATTAACAGAACGCACATGGCGGGTGTCTGACAGGGCGCTGAGTTGTAATGACTTCAGCATGGATGAAGCTTAGCGAGAAGCAGTGGTCAAAAGAGCAGCAAAACAAAAACTTAAAGTACTTCCTGCGCACTAGGATCACTCACACACACACACACGCACGGGGCACTACTGTCCTGCAGACACACCAGTGTACGTGCTTTCATACACGTGTCTGGTTCCTGTAGACGTTCCTCCGGACATAAGATGAAAGGCATTTTGTTCTGACGATGTCAGGGTTTATGACGTCACGTGACTGAGGTGTTTTAAGGTGCCTAACTAGACTGGTGATGTCATTTCCTGTGACACTAACCTTAAGTCTGAGAGTGACACATTAGTTTGTTGTGTTCAGAACTCATACTCATGTTGTTCCAAACATGTATGACTTTCTTTGAGAAAAAAGAAAATACTTTAACAATGAAAGTCAGTGGGGTCCAAAAGAAAGTCAGTGGGGTTCATGGTATTGACTGAAACATAATTCAAAATATTTTTTGTTTTACACTGAAGAAAGAGAGTCATATAGATTTTTAATGACATAAGGGTGAGTGAACTGTCTCTTTAAAGGAGAACTCCACTTTCAGAACAACAATTTACAAATAATGTACTCACCCCCTTGTTATCCAAGATGTTCATGTCTTTCCGTCTTCAGTCGTAAAGAGATTATGGTTTTTGAGGAAAACATTTCAGGATTTTTCTGCATATAATGAACTTCATTTGTGCCCCGAATTTGAACTTCCAAAATGCAGTTTAAATGCAGCTTCAAAGGGCTCTAAACAATCCCAGTCAAGGAAGAAGGGTCTTATCTAGCGAAATGATCGGTCATTGTTTTCGAAAAGTAAAAATTTGTTTACTTTTTAAGCACAAAAGCTTGTGTAGCACAGGTTCTTGAATGCGCGTCCACGGGTCGTTCTTGAATGATTCGTTCATTTTTAACAAATCTTTAATGTGACTCAGGAAGAACGAGTCGCCTCGGGGAGTGATTTGTTCAGTTGCACAACATCCTATTAGGTTCACCTGTTTTGAGTCTTTGTTTTTTTTTTGAGTCGTTCGTTCATCTTATGGGGCTGTGACGTGATGTTGATTTTGAACGAAATGACTCGAAAAAAGATTTGTTCATTTTGCTGAACAAGACTCAAAGGTCCAAGTCCGTAAAATGATCCGAACTTCCCGTCACTATTACGAATCACCATAAGTTCATAGTCTGTGTACTTCAGCTCAAAAAGGTAGAGTATGTCAAAAAAGTCCATGTTGTTTTCTCCTACAACTTCAGAATTGTCCAACATCATTGTATCTTTTTGTTTGTAAACAGCGTTTGACTTACTTGCACTTTCTTTGCGCGTTCGCTTTGTAAACACTGAGTCTGTAGTTTCGCCTACGTTACGCGTGATTTTTCGATGTGATTCAATAGTACATGAACGCGCATCTCAGAGCCTGTGCTACACGAACTTTTGTGCTTAAAGAGTGTACAAATTTTTATTTTCCGAAAAAAATGACAGATCGTTTCGCTAGATAAGACCCTTCTTCATCGGCTGGGATCGTTTAGAGTTCTTTGAAGCTGCATTTAAACTACATTTTTGAAGTAAAAAATCGGGGACACCAATGAAGTCCATTATATGGAGAAAAATACTGAAATGCTTTCCTCAAAAAACATAATTTCTTCACGACTGAAGACAGAAAGACATGAACATCTTGGATGACAAGGGGGTGAGTAAATTATTTGTGAATTGTTGTTCTGGAGGTGGACTTCTCCTGTAAGACACCTGGGAGTTCCTACACTTCACTGTCTGCACTCCTATTGGTAGAAGTCAAATTATTTAATTGCACATTTGCATAAAGCTGAACTTTGCTCATTTTCGTTAAATGGGCCACAGTCGCTCATGTCGCCAGCTCTCACTGTAAATGAATTACTGCTGGATAGTTTGTTGCTGCAAATCACAGTCAGTGTAAACGCAGCTTAGTAAGAGCCTTTGATCATACAGTGATTTAAGAAGTGAAAATCACCAGCTGGACTTTACAGGGATAACGTGAAGATAACATCTAAAAACACTGTGACAGTTTGTGAATGTTTATGCACTACAGTAGATTCCATGCTGCATCCTTCTCTGTAATTACACACACTGTATTCAGCAGATATTGTGGTTTGGATGCTGGTTTTCCCAGCAGGTTTTTTATATGGACAGTAATCCAAAAATGAAAATTCTGCCATTATTAATTCACACTCATGTTGTTCCAAACAGTACTTTCTTTCTTTGGATTGGAAAATAACATATTTTGAAGAATGTTTTGGTATTCTCTTTTTTTAGTGCTGTTTTGGACTCCATGACTCATTGACCTTTTTTTAACAATAAAAAAACCTGTGTGCATCTTTTTTCTTCTGTGGAACACAAAATGTATTTTAGGGAACTTTGGTAAAGAATGACATGAGGATGTATAAATGATTACTCAGAGTTTTAACTTTTGAGTGAATTATCCCTTTAAAGAGGTTAAAGGACTAGTTCACTTCCAGAATAAAAATATCTGGTAACATTTTGCAATAAGGTTCATTAGTTAAAGGAAAAGTCCACAATTTACAAATAATTTACTCATCCCCTTGTCATCCAAGATGTTCATGTCTTTCTTCAGTCGAAGAGAAATGAAGGTTTTTGAGGAAAACTTTCCAGGATTTTTCTCCATATAGTGGACTTCAGTGACAGCCAGTGGGCTGAAAGTCCAAATTGCAATTTCAATGCAGTTTCAAAAGTCTCTACACGATCCCAGCTGAAGAATAAGGGTCTGATCTATCAGAATGATTGGTCATTTTCTAAAAAAAAAAAAAAATTGTTATCACGTGACTTCGTAATGCATGAAGTCAGAATAGTGCAAGACGAGCATTTGTGGTAAAAAAAAAAAAGTATGTAATTTTTTTTCTTTGTTTTTTTTTTTTTTTTTTTTTTAGAAAATTACAAATTGTCTCACTAGATAGGTCCCTTATTCCTCGGCTGGGATCGTGTAGAGCCCTTTGAAGCGGCACTGAAACTGCAGTTTGGACCTTCAACCTGTTGATTCCCATTAATGTGGGAATGTGACTGTTTCCCTCAAAAACCTTCATTTCTTGAACATCTTGGAGTAAATTATCAGGAAACTTTTATTCTGGAAGTTAACTAATCCTTTAACCAACAAAACGTCCTTGATTTATTAGCAAGAAAATCAAGCATATTTGTGTGATAAAAGTACCTGTAAGAAGGTGTGAGCCCAAAGTCGAGATCTGAACTTGATCACTGCGCTTTGCCCTCGATCCAGGCGATCCACAACACACTCCACCATCAGGCAGTTGATATTTGAGCAGTTCTATCACAAACACACACAGTGAGAGAAAACGTGAAGGAGCCTGAGATCGAATTTAGTCCCATAATTTAGTCTCTCTTCCTGTTGCCTGAAAGAATACAAATCTGGGATTGAACATTTAAATAAAACTTAACAAACACATTTTTAAGATTTTGGATATTTTGTCATTTTCACCTTGTTGTATCTCTGTAGATGTGTCTTGAAAGCCTCACATTTGATTTTGTGTTTTTTTGTTGTCACATTTAAAGAGATGAGTGATGGTGTGTAAGTATGAAGTTTCTATGTCAAATGTTTTTGTATGTTCATAGGACATGACCTCTGCCCCGTCTTATCTCATTGCCTGAGGTGTGATGGACTACAATTATCAAAACCAGCTGGTCTATGCACACACACACAAACCCCCTAAAGAGACACTTTGAGACAGCACGACAATAAGCATAATATGAATGACCTGTTACGAGATTTACAGGTGAACTCAGCCTTTGAGGTCAGCAAAGGTCCCCATAACACGTCAAGTTCAACATAAGAGTCTATCTGTCACATATATGAGGCTGTTCCCTCATGCGCTTCAAGAGGTTTGTGTGAGTGTTTGTGGTACCGATGAGAGTGTATGAGTTGTGTGTATACCAGTATCTTGCTGTTGTAACTCTGGGCTGTAGAAACAGATCGTCTGTGGCGAGTCGGACCACTGCTGTTCCTCAGAAAGCCTAGTAATTCTGGAGTGTCCTGAAGAGTGGAAGTCTAAGCATGCAGGAGGAGGACAGAGATAGGAGAGGAATTAAACAACTAATATAAGTTACATTTTTAGTCATTTTACTACACAAACTTACTTTTTTCCTATTGGTTTTTCTATTTCTACTCTAGTGTTTGTCACTGTGTGAATGTGGCCGGAGAGGCAGACACAAAGTTCTCAGCCAGAACTCTGGGCCAAAACTCTCTCCTCTAAAGTTCACAGGAAAAAAGCTCTAATATCAGTCCAGGTGGTTAAAATTCTGAACTCAGCGTGAACGCAGATCAGTTACAAGGCACAGAGACTTCATGAGTACGCTGTGACGCTTTATAATGACTGCACATGAAATCTGAACAGCGATAATAAAGTCCAGTCAAGAGAGCAGAGGAGTCAGAATTAGTCCAACACTCTCTGATCTAAAACAAGCAGGACTCAGCAGACATAGTTTTACATTTATTTGAGGCTCATTAGTAAAAACACAGAAACCTGAGATTTATGGCAGCATAGAACACAGACGAGAGAAACAGAAGTGATACAGACGGACAAAAAGACAAAAAATGAAAATTCTGTCATTAATTACTCTCATGTCATTCCAAACCTGTAGAACCTTTGTTTATCTTCAGAACACAAATTAAGATATTTTTGATGGTTTTTTAGTTGCAGCGTCAGAAATCCCTCCGATTTCATCAAAAATTAATGTGTACGAAAGTGAATGAACATCTTACGGGTTTGGAATGACAAGAAGGTGAGTAATTAATGACAGAATTGTCATTTTTGGGTGGCTCTGTGCATGAGAAAAGATCTGATCAGGGGCTCAACTTCACCAAAGCATTGTTAAAAACAAAGACACTTTCTTCTGGCATTTGATCTCTTTAAGAAGGACTCTCTCAAGGAAAAAAAAAGAGTTTGTGTGCATGTTGTACCTCTAACTTCAGCGGGTTTATGGAGCCGTTGACACTGCAGTGAACAGGTCCATCAGTTATGATCTGAAGGGCATAAAGGAGGTGTTCCTCACGGAACCGACTGGGCCAGCCCACCTCCAACACAGTCCTGCTTATTGAACTTGGACCCTTATTATGTAACTGGGAAGAGGAAGACAGATACAGAAAGAGATGAAATTGTTGCACTCTGTGAGCTACTGGCGCTACCTGTTGCTATTTTTACCGCAACACAACTTGGTAAATAAAATACTGATATGATGACCACAGCTACTGAAAGAGCTTATAAGTGGCAAAGGATATTAGCGTAGACTACAGTGTAAACATCCCTGGATATAAAGTGAAATCTGCACTGAGAAACTCCTTCGGTGGCTGCGGCGTCATGACAAGTGTCAACATGCTTACATCCTGCCAGGATGGCATCTAGCGTTTCTTTCTCTGCCATTTGTAAACTCTTTCAGTAGCTGTGGTCTACTAAAAGCCTCAAAGGCATCAGGGATAAAGTGGAGAAAACAAACATGCAGGTCTTTAGGAAGTTTTATTCATCCATAGGCATCTTCCCATACTTTTCTCCTTATCGCTAGGAAAGCAGTAAAGACTTACGTCGCTTCTCCTGCTGCCCTTTGACTGAAAATTACAACCAAAAGCCGCACAATGTGGCATCAGATCAGTATTTTATTTTCAGAGTTGTGTTGCGGTAAAAATAGCAACAGGTAGCATCAGTAGCTCGCAGAGTGCAGTCATTTGACGTCATCAAAATAATGGTTCCCCCAATAGTCCAAAATATGCATTAAACAATGTGGATTTTTTAAATAATGTAAATCTTTTATGGGTTTTCTGCTACATATTTCAGTAAGAGACATCATTTATGTTCTATTAAGCCATTTAAGATTTAATAACCAGGGTTCCCTTTAATAAAATATTAAATTTGTTCCCTTATAAACATTTATAGAGATGCACCAACGATGGACAATACCAATAGGCTGATAATGTTTTAATGTTACAGCCAATAACCGATAAATGGCTGATATTAACATTTGTACCATTTACTATAACAAATCTATGGTAAATTTTCATCCAAAATCAATTAATACGAATCAGATTTTTATTTAATACAAAAGAATGTACAAGAACTGATAAACATTTAATCAAACACCCTGGGCTAGCATTAGCTTTAGCAGTTGGACCGAACATGAGCTGAAGCTGTTTCTAACATAAACCATCTGTACAGCGTCTGGCCAACATTACAGCCAATTAAAAAATTAATAGCCGCGGGACAGATGGCGTTTAGTGAGGCCCTCTTGCAGCAAAAAGAGGTCAAGAGTCTCCACAATAACAAACAACAAATAAATAGCTTTCCAGAAGTTGGTTTTGCTAGCTGAATGCACTCCACTCCACGGGGGAAAGTTTATTGTGATAAGTGTACCAGATTTCTTATAATAGACTAATGTTTAATTCTATTGTTGGAGAGATAATTGGGTTGTTGTTAAAAGTAATATTGAGTCATAAAATTTATACTGTCTTTCAGATAAAAAATGAAATGTATTCACTTACACCCAGCGTGTTCAGTATATTTACGTAATGTTAATATGCTGATAAGCTGTGGCATGGCTTGTTTATGTACTTGTGTGTTTTATTAAATGCAATTACTGATATGGATCTCTGATTACACCAGAGTTTTGGATATTTGCCGTTTACTGGCCATTTAACAGAGCATGTTAGTTTACCTCTCTCTTCTTCTATTCCTGTGTTTAAAGCACTCCATGTTCACCATAAATGTTTTGTTTTGTGTCTGTTCAATCCGCACCTCATATATATGTTGAACCTGAGGGCCGACGTCATCCTCTCTCACAGGTTTCTCTTTAGGTTCCCATCGAGGGAAAGGCAAAACAACCTGAGCAGGGTGAGACACACTATAGAAAAACAAAAGAAACAATTTTCTTTATAAGCAGGTACTGTACGATGCAGACATTTATATACAGTCTTACATATTTGCCAGTAAACACCATTCACAACCTGTTTTAATTATGTAATGTGGCAAATTTTTAAGTAAATATCTGTATCTGTAGTTGTAAGAATCCAGTGAATAAACTAAGCTCTTTCTGAACAGAAAAACAGTGGCAGTCTGGGTTCTCTTATTCAAATTGGACTGAGACTGCTCATTTTCCACTCAGTGAGACAGAAAGAGACAGATAAAGAGAGATACCCACCCTCTGATCTCCACCTGTGCTCTCGCTGCAATGCTTAGAGTCAGATTCACAGGAGAGCTTCTTGAGTTATCCTTATTTGAGCTGTTCAAAGAAACAAAAAATGTATTGTTCAATTTCAACATTTGCAATTATTCTTTATGCTACATTATCAAGGTAACATTCTGACTTTAAATAAAGTGTCAGAAACAGAGTTATGTAGTGTGTACTATGAGACAGTAATGGTCTGTATAGTAGGCCGCAGTGAACTGAAGTGCCTCAGACTATTGAACAGATCCATGTGTGAGCCTGAGGCAGACAGCATCTGTTCTGTGAACATGTCTGTCCTTTAAGAATGCGAGGATGAGAGGGTGAAGAGAGAACAATACTGTTTTCGTCGGAGTGTGTCGCCGTCCTGAGTCAAATGTCTGGTCAGTCATTGTGAAGTGAAAACCACAGTATCCCCACCAGCCACACGCATACATCAGTACATCAGACAGCCCTCTGTCTCGTTTTATACAGTATAAAATATTATACAAGTGAATGTTCACCTGGGGAGTATGGACACATCTGAACCTCTTTTTGGCCTTTCTGGTCATGTATTTTCAGATTCTCAACTAATAAATCACTGGCACACACTTTATTAAAGGAATAGTTCACCCAAAAATTAAAATTCTGTCATTAATTACCCACCCTCATGTCGTGGGAACAAAGATGGACCTTTGTTTATATCTGCACTGAAAAAAACAAAGGTTTGACAATTGTAACTTTGATCTTGTGGAATAACTGGGGCTCACAAAAAACGATATATATTTACTATATGCTATAAAACTCAACAAGGAACAATGAAACCGCAGAAATCTTTGAAGTCTTGTAAGATTCTGTTTCGTTCATTCAGGTCTAAAAGTCTTATTAAATACTAAATCAAGGGAGGAAATGTGCTCCCTTGATTCCTACATTTCCATCCTAAGAGAATCAGAACCTAGCAATATAAAATAAACTTCATAAAAGCAGAAAAAGAACAATACTAAAGACAAAATTCTATAATTTTATATATCAAAAATTTGGGGTCAGAAATGAACTTTTATTCTGCAAGAACACACTAAATTGATCAAAAGTGACAATACCACTATATGTAGTGGTATATGAAAAAATTAGAATGAGTATAAATGTATATTAGCATATTAGAATGATTTATGAAGGACCATGTGACTGAAGAAAGAATGGAATAATGATACTAAAAATTCACCTTTTTTTTTTTTTACTAAAAATTAGTTCAGCATTGGTGAGTAAAAGACTTATTCAAAAACATTTTGTTAACATTATACCAGCCACAAACTGTTGAACGGTATTGTATATTTATAAGTTTTTATAATTAAAAATAATTACATAAATTACTTTTAAAAGTTTTTAAAAAATCATTACTACTAACTATCAGAGGCATGTGTCATACACACACAACTTTAAAAGACTTGAAAGACAAAACAATCTTTCTCGCTGTATGACACCTGGCTTCTATCCCTCTGTATCTGTAGTTTTCTCTCCCCCTTTCTCTGTCTTTCACTCTTATTCTGTCTCAAGGTGAAAAATCAGAGTGGGCAGAGGAACATGTGGCTAACATTAGTCACCAGAAAATTTTTCTATTCTCCAGAGACGCACATACCGAAACAGATAAGACACACACCACAAATGCATTCATACAGCACACACACTTAAGTGCAAACATATTACATGTGCACGCTCACATGTGCAGGCAAACATACACATACACACCCTTAGATTCGCCCTCCTGTTTGACCTAACCTTGCTCTGAGTTATGGAGAGACTTTAGGGTTCAGTGATTAAACCCTTAGGGAAATATCCCCCCTCTGAGAGCAGCCTGGCAGTCATCTCGACACCCCAAAACTAACGTGCACATTAAACCGCCCTACGCGTATGTGTGAGTAACATCACAGTGAGGAGTGTTATTATAACAAATACACTTCACCCCTGTGCTTAACAGAACATGGCCAAGGACATGCAAAGCAAGTAGGGAGTTCTGCTAAATACACAATGTAATGATATGCAAAACTTCAAAATTTGACAAGTCAGTTTACATGTTCTTAAAGGGATAGTTCAGCCGAAAATAAAATTTATACACTACCAGTCAAAAGTTTTTGAACAGTAAGTTTTTTAAAGAATTCTCTTTTGCTCACCAAGCCTGCATTTATTTGATCCAAAATACGGCAAAAGCAGTTATTTTGCGAAATATTTTTACTATTTAAAATAACTGCTTTATATTTAAATATATATTAAAACGTAATTTATTTCTGTGATCAAAGCTACATTTTCAGCACCTTTACTCCAGTCTTCAGTGTCACATGATCCATCAGAAATCATACTAATATTCTGATTTGCTGTACAAGAAACATAGGAAGGAACATATTTTCAGGATTCTCTGATGAATAGAAAGATCCAAAGATCAGCATTTACCTGAAATAAAAAGATTTTGTAACATTATACATTATACCATTCAAAAGCTTTGAGTCTGTATAATTTTGGGGGAAAGAAATAATAGAAATTAAAACCTTTATTAAGCAAGCGTGCTTTAAATTGACCAAAAGTGATGATAAAGACATTTATAATGCTACAAAATATTTCCATTCCAGATAAATGCTGTTTTTCTAAACATACTATTGATCAAAGAAACCTGAAAAAAATCTACTCAGCGGTTTTCAACATAATAATAATAATAATAATAATAATAATAATACATGTTTTTGAGCAGCAAATCTGAATATTAGAATGATTTTGGAAGGATCATGTGACTGGAGTCACATGAAAAATTCAGCTTTGAAATTACAGGAATAAATTACATTTTTTAAAATATATTAAAATAGAAAACAGTTATTTTAAATAGTAAAAATATTAAAAAAAAAAATCACTGTACTTTGGATCAAATAAATGCAGTCTTGATGAGCAGAAGAGACTTCTTTAAAAACATTAAAAATCTTACTGTTCAAAAACTTTTGAATGGTAGTGTATCATTTATATTAGAAAATACAATTTATGATAATATATATGCAACCTCATCTGTAAATCACAGCCATGCTGATATCGAGTGCTATCACACAGCTACTCGTGTGCTACTTGGGTGTTTGATGATTAGACCATTATGACCCATCTCTAATAATGGGAAAAGAGATGACAAAAAAGCAGAGAACCTACTTTTCCCACCAGTATTTTCCAAAATTGTAATTTTTCTCTACATACACCCACACGTAGACAAACAGAGTCTCTTTAGGTATGCCATCCATTTTCTGTGACCCATCCAAGGACATCTTATCAACACTCAGCTTCCTGTTCTGAAGCCCTGACTCTATAACGACCAACATTTGGGGCCCTTGCTTCCAAATGACCCCCTAAAACATACATCAAAGTGACACAACACTTACCATGTTCTAACACACACACACCCAACTGAGCAGTGCGAGAGGCTTTTAAATTAAATTACAAGTTAAGGTACCAGAAATATTAGCCAGCAATGTGTTCAGCTTCTCAGACACACATACTTATTCACTTAATAAATTTATGACCAGTGGGAGCGTAAGCACTTCGGTGTTGACAATGATTTGGCCAGAAATGTGTATAATTGTGTGTGTGTGTGAGTCAAAGATAATCGCTGTGAGAATACATTATGATTACTTGAAGCTACTTGCAGATCTGTAATTGGCATACAGGAGAAATGAACGGTGATATTTACTGTACCTGTGTATCTGCAGCTCAAAACCAATGGTAGGAGGGGCATCTTCCAACCTCTGTACAGAAAACCGTAAACCAACCGACAACTAGAGCCAGAGAGAGAGAGAAAGAAGAAAGGGAAAAACATGAAGACATCAAAAGCTTAAGGGACATCTGTAAGTGCTCAGTAAAACAGAATAGAGCTCTACCCCCAGTGTCTCATACAGGAAAAACCCACCACAATTAACACTGTGCCGTCTTACATGATGGGGGGAGGAGTGTGGGCTTTGTCTGGACAGTCTCACTGCTGTTACACCCCCAACACGTAACATGAAAATGATTGAACTAGAAGTATTACATGTCTACTCAATATTGAAATATTAACCTGAATCTAAAGTTTGCGTATTTTCTTAAAGCTCATTTTCACTACAGTAAATTAGATGAGATGCCAAATGACGCCAGATTTGTTTGTATAAAATGTTACTCAACCTCATGTTGTTCCAAATCCGTGAGACCTTCGTTCATCTTTGAAACATAAATTAAGATATTTTTGATGAAATCCGAGAGATTTCCGACCCTGCATAGACAGGAACGCAACTAAAACATTCAAGGCCCAGAAAGGTAGTAAGGACATTGTTAAAATAGCCCATGTGACATCAGTGGTTCAACCTTGTTATGAAACTACGAAAATACTTTTTGTGCACAAAGAAAACACCTGTGCCTTGGTTCTTGTTAAATAAAGAGTTTATTAAATAAAGTCGTTATTTTTGTTTTCTTTGCGCACAAAAAGTATTCTCGTAGGGTTGAACTACTGATGTCACATGGACTATTTTAACAATGTCCTTACTACCTTTCTGGGCCTTAAATGTGACAGTAGATCAGAGAGTTCTCGGATTTCATAAAAAAATATCTCAATTTGTGTTCTGAAGACGAGCAAAGGTCTTATGGGTTTGGAACGACATGAGGTTGAGTAATTAATGGCAGAATTTTCATTTTTGGGTAAACTAACCCTTTAATGTAAAGTGTTACAAGTTATTCATATAATTCCAATTTGCCTTACATACAGTCAAAAAGTCTGCCAGCTCTTAAAAAACAAGTCTTTATAAAACCATTATCTCTGATTTATATCTTTTGTTGTTTTTCTGCTCTGCTGAACGAAGTCTAAACACTGGCATCTTCATTCGCAAACAAATAGTAAAATTTTACTAATCATCTCTTTCTCGTTGGCTGTAACTGTGTCCATATGGTGTAGTTCATTAGAAGAAGTCTGATAATGGCTGCTGGGATGGATAATGAAGGCCAGTCCTTTAGCTAAAGGCTATGTGCTAACTCTGGAGCCCCATAAATGAGCTTCCCCAGGCGGAAACCTTCCTTACTACAAAGCCCCTTCATAACAGACGGGTGAGAGTAACAAGTGCTGTTAAACTTTAAAGAGGGAACTAGCCACGGAGCCTCTTTTTGTGGTCTCGCGTCGTTTTTTAAAACTCAGAGAGTTGGTAAATCAAATGAAGATCACGTCTTTGCAACTTCATGCATGTGTTGAAAAATAAGACTTCAACTTTACAAGTTTACAAGGGCTGGTTCATATGTTTCTGTGGCAACAGTAATCATCTAATTACACTAATGAGACAATAACTCTTAATCGAAAAGTTTTAATGAAACTCAGAACAGATCCTAGCGTACAACATGGGAAAAATGTCCTTGAGTTCCTCAAGTGTGTTTGATTAGATGCATTTCACAATGCAGGAATGAAACATAGGATGTAGTTTCCACAAACACACACATCAAAAGCACTGTGTTGGAATACATATGTGCAATGGTATTTTTTCAGATGGATTACAGATTGAAAAAGTAAAGCCGGACAGAGCGCATCCAGAAAGCTTGAAAATGGCTGGATTGTGATTACAAACAAAGAACAACGTATGCCAAAAAATGAGCCTGTCAGTCTATTATTTACAGTGCTGTCA
>JAHKKF010535743.1:0-14725 GCA_019740295.1 Labeo calbasu | reverse complement strand
TCCAAAGTAAAAAGCAAAACAACAACAAAAAAACCCAAACAAACCACAACAACGCAAAACAAACTAAAAACAAAAACTTACAGAAAAACAATACAAAGACAAACAAGGTGTGAGAAAATGTGGGAATAGTAATTCATTGGTGGTGATGTTAAATACTGCAGCTCTGCTGACACATACCCCAGGCACATACCGCAGGGAGGCTGAATGTGTGCCAGTGAATGTTAAAGCAGACATTATCTGAATGTATAATTGACAAGGAGGTGAGGGACACCGGTAGGTGAGTGTAGATTGGGGGGTACGAGTGTGGGAGTGTATGTGTCCGAGGTTGGCACACGGGGTGCAGGAGGGCAGGTTGTCTTGAACGGGAACACACGAGAGAGGAATGGCTAAGCAGTCAGTAATTATTTCTAAATCAATATTATGACAGCAGGGGAGAGAAGGAGAGAGAGGAGTGCACGGTCAAATCCCAGCCTGTCAGATTTCAGTCCGGCTCGGCCCTTTGTGCATCTGTAAACAGCACTCTCTCTCGCTCACTCTTTTCTCTCTCTCTGGTGTGATTGATTACAGGGATATTCCCTGTTCGCAGGGCTGTTTGGAGATGCTGGAGAGGAAACGGGTATCGATCGGACATCTTAATGCGTGCACCTTTGTGTCGTGATCATTGCAAAGCCCACTCTAAATACAAGCTAGGCTTAGCTTTATTACACACAATCCGGGTTTATTTTATCAATAAACCATCCCTAAATCCCACTCATACTTACAAAGGAGTTACATTAACACTGAAAATCCTCACTAGAAGATGTTCTGACAAACCTGCGCCCAAGTGTCGGGTCAATAGAAAACAGACAGAAGATCTATGGGGGAAAGTCCAATCTCATATAGGCTAATTATGTCTGATAACTCATTTCTGCAGGTCTAGCTCTATCTGTCCTTTCTCCTCACCTCAGGGGCCATCCTAAATCCTAAAACCTGCTGATCAGACCAGATGTGATGATAACAGACACTACAGATCTTTCCATTTAGCTCAAATATGCCTGTAGGCAAACAATTAATGCGCTCACACAGTACCACTAGTTACATATATATATAGGATTTTTTAGCTCATACATTTGAGCAAGGATGCATTAAACTGATCTAGGGCTGGGGGATGTGGCCAAAAAAATATCACAATATTTTTTTTTCTTCACATCAGTCGATATTGATTATTATCACGTTAAATGTCAAATTTTTATTTCTTTCAAGTTTAAAGGCAGATTTTTGCTACAATGTGAAAGCTGTAAAAACCAGACGGTCAATTGTGGCTTTAAATTATTCTTTGTGGTCAGAACATGACAAACACTTCATGTTTCTTGAATTCTTCACACTTTTTCCAGTCATTTTTCCTTAATAAAATTAATATCTTAATAGAAAAAAAAAATTCTTAGTTCCGCAGTTTTAATGAGTAAAATTGTTTCAAATCAAGAAACGGGTTTGTGTATTGTCTATAATTATCGTTATCGATTTATTGCCCAGCACTAAATGTTTATAAGTACTATTCCTAACAAATTATATTCTGCTGATGGCTGCTGAAAATTCAGCTTTGCGATCAGAGGAATAAATCACATTTTAGTATATGAGAATAGAAAAAAGTTATTTTACTTTGATGTTACTTTTTTAACAATATCACTGTTTTACAGTATTTTTTATTAAATAAATGCATCCTTGGTAAGCATAAGAGTTTATTTCCAGGTTTAAACTGAATTTTAAATATATTCACACATGCTCACACACAAAGAGAACTTCATTACATTGTCTTTTTTTAGAAGGTCAAAGTCTTGTGCAAATTGGCTTTTCTTAAATAGAATGATTCTGCGGACAGGAGGAAATATTGTTTGGTTTGAAGGACCATTTGTTGGAGTTGGTCTGAGAAAGTATAATTGGACCTCAAGGCTCAAAACAAGCTCTTAATGGCACCCTCCTTGAGAATCTTCCTTCCTTGCTCTCTTTAAAGGGGCTGAACGCCAACTAAAACAGCCTATATGCAGACTTGTGAATTGGTAGAAAAAGGATATCCAAGGTTGTTTCTGTGGAAAAAAGCAAAGAGGATGTGAAAGCTCTTTGCTGCGCTGTGTGACAGGGACCACTTAACCTCAAGACCTTGACTAACAACAAACACTAAACTCAGACAGAGAGATGACATACTGTATGCAAATTAACAGTCACAGAACAGGCCCTCTTAAACACTTGGGGTCATTTCGATGATTGCTGATTTACAAATTTGACTAGAAAGGAGAAACTGCTTTTAAACATGGTAGAGAAATACAAAAAGCACATATAAAAGAACGTCGGAGAGCTGGACTCAAAATGAACTTTTATGGAGTTTTACATTAGCATGCTGCTAAGCTAACAGTGTGATACTCTATCAATCATAAATATAGATAGCACACAGAAACATTAAAGTGACACTTCATCCAAAACTAAAAAATCTGTCACTAATTGCTCACAGTCACGTCATTCCAAACCCGTAAGACAGCTCATCTTTTGAAACTCAATTTAAGATATTTTTGATGAAATCCGAGAGCTTTCTGACCCTGCATAGACGGCAACGCAACTGACACGTCCAAGGTCCAGAAAGATAGTAAGGAAATAGTTAAAATAGTTAAAATAGTATTATTTGACAACAGTGTTCCAACCGTAGTGTTATGAAGCTACGAGAATACAAAAACAGGGTCAGACTACAGAAGTGGTTTGACCTAGGGGTCAAAGGTTCATCTGCCACTTTAACAAGCCTAATATAAAGGAAACCCAATATGAAGATATATCAGGCTAACACATCTTCTTTCAATAAAACTATCCTCCATTCTTCTCCTTCCCTGCCCTTTCACCAGCTTACATAGATCATCTCTGTCCATTTCATCATCACTCACACCCTTCCGTCTTCTGCCACCTTTTCTTTCGTCACCTGTCTTTCCCGTTCTTTCTCTCTCTCACCTTCCACCACTTAGCGACCGAGAGCCAAACTCAACATCCCCACCTGAGCCCAAGGTCACAGTCTTGCAGAGGAAATAAACACTCATCCTCTGCTTCTCCTGCTCATGCTGTTGCCGCAGCATTATCCCACCTAAAAGAACATTAATAACCTGAAAAGGGGGAATATTCTACCAAGGTCACAACGGTCCATGGAGATAAATCTCATAATGACATGTTTGCAGTTAAATCACTGACAAAAACAGCAATAAAAACATGTACAAACACTCAAATGCTTTACTGGTGTTGTCTTAATCACACACAAGCATGCTTTGAAACTTGTCTGTTTAGTGACAAAACTAATGAAAGAAGGACAGTAAAATGGATTTGAACATCAGCAGAGGCTTCTGTCAGATGAAAGACTCATTTAATCCAAACAGCCCTGTTCATTTCCTCTTCGATTAAAAGATGCTTCCCCTTCTGTTCTAGGCAATATCATAGCATGTCATAATAATTCTATAATGCTAGTAGAGATTTATGGGTACTGAAATATAAAATACTTTTGAGAATTTGACAACGTACTTAATCTAAAAATACTTTAAATAGTTTTAAACTTTAATGGCATACATTTTTTAAAGATTTACTTTTGGCATTTTTGCCTTTATTTTGATACAGTGTAGAAGAGACAGGAAGCGAAGTGGGAGAGAGAGAGGGGGATGGGATTAGGAAAGGTCCTCGAGCCGGGACTCGAACTTGGAACGCCCATAGCGCAATGCCACTCATGACTATCTGCGACGACTAATTGCATACATTTAAAAATAATGAATGGTCACACTGTAGGATCATTTAACATGAAATTGAGAAGGTAGTAAAATAAACAAATCACAATTAACAAACCAATGCCTTAAAGCTCCTAAACAACGCTCATTTCATCCATTCATAGACCTTGAATTAATAACTTCATTTTTGTAGACAACATATGGTTGTCATGACCTCCCTTTACGTCATGAAAATGATGCATTCAGAGAAATCCGTATGTGTCAGATTGGCTTGAGAAGTCAACACTGCAACACAGGAATTTTCACCTCCTCTATGATTTCAGTCTGGCTCTGATCAATATAGAAGCGTTCATCCGTTAAAAGCTTGAGGCAACAAAACTAAAAACGCCAAGCGAGCGTACATCAGTGTGTCCGCTGCTTCTATTGCAATACGTTGCAGAACTGAATACAGTAAAGGCTTTCAAAAGACCTGCAGTAAATGGCACTAAAGGCCTTTCGGTGTTCTAATCAAGCGAAATGCCTCGGGTGGAAGCTGACTGACAGACACTGATTGCAGACAGGCTGAAATTGTGGGGAATAGCTATAAGGTTCAGAAGACGAATAATTTCCAGAGAAAAGTCCCACCATACCATGTGATTTTATACACCGTGGTAATGAGTGTTATTTCTTTCGAAATACACTTTATATTAGGGTTATTATAATTAATAAAAAACCCTAAACCCCACACATTTTCATTACTTAAAATAAAATTAACATTAACTAAAATAAAATAAAATGTAAAAAAAAAAAAAAAAAAAAAAAATTAAACATTTTATTTAGTTGGCAACATTTTACGTTTTTATTTAGTTTATCTGATGTACTAAAATTATGAAAGCCTGTTTCCGTCACTGAATAAAAAAAAGTTAATTGCAGCCTTTTATCTCACAATTTTGATTTTTTTTCCTCGCAATTGGGAGTTTACATCTCACAGTTCTAACTTTTTTTCTCAGAATTATGATATAAACTCGCAATTCTGAGAAATAATCTCAAAATTCGTACTTCTCTCAGAATTGCAATGTTGACTTCATAAAATACAAGAGACAGTTGAAACTGTGAGATTTAAGCTCACAATTCTAAGAACTGATTTTCTCACCCTCAAAATTTTCTTGCAATTCTGAGTTTATATCTCATAATTCGGAGAAAAAAGACATAATTATGAAATATAAACTCGCAATTGCGAGAAAAAGTCAGAATTGTGAGATACAAACTCGCATTTGTGAGAAAAAAAGTCAGAATTGCAAGAAAAACTTGCAATTGCAAGATATAGTCAGAATTGCATGATATAAACTCACAATTGTGAGGAATGAAGTCAGAAGAATTATGAGTTAAACTTACAATTGCGATAAAAAAAAAATCAGAATTGCGTGATATAAACTCACAATTGCGAGAAATAAAGTCAGAATGATGATATAAACTTTCATTTGCAAGAAAAAACTCATAATTGTGAGATACAGTCTGGGATCTGAGGGTTGTCCCCCCTAAAAATATAATTAGGAGTGACTCTGTGTGTTGTAAATAATATATGTAAAATGATTGTGTGAGTAGTAAAAAAAAATGTAAACGCAAAAAAGCATTTTTAGTTCAGAAATGTTTTGAGTCCCCCCTTCCTATGCCTAACAGTGGTTAGGTCCACTGCTTTCCCCCTACCGGTACATAAACGAGTCCGGTGGGAGAGAGAGGAAAGTTCTTCACTAGTTATGTGTAAGTAACTTAGGCTGTCAAGGCTATTTTATTCACTTGAAACATTGGCTGAAGTGATCCTTTCTTTTTAATACAGATGATGCTGGATCATTAATAAATTAGTCATGACAAAAATGATGATATCTGATGTATTTTTCTATGAGTAATTATAAGGTTACCAAGCTTAGTTTGTTTAATACTGTAGCTTGTCACCCACTACAACTAACACGGCGATTAGCCTGTCTGTATGATTAGGCTAATATTGTAGACCTACCGATGTGTTGGGTTTTGCTCAATATAATAAGTGGCAGATAAGTGGGCTTGCTGCGGTTGAATATCTACCTGTAAATACCTAAAAAAAAAAAAACTAAAATACTATGTGGAGGACGCAAAATAATTCAATGTCATATTTAAACACGGTGTCCGTGCTATGTGCACATGCTGTGTACACATATCTATCTTTACAAGTACAATTTTGGCTGTACTATTTGTGTCCCTTCAAAAATTGCTCTTGATTTAGTCAGATTTACGAGATAAACTTGCAATTGCAAGAAAAAAGTCAGAACTGCGTGATAATAAATGCAAATATAAAGGCAAAATTATGTGATATAAACTCACAATTGTGAAAAATAAAGTGGATCAAGTAAATGGATCACGTGAACATGAACAATGCAGGCTAACAGATATCTAACCAGAGATGATCTGTAAAACTCAATTACCCTACAGAGCAAAATCTGATTAGGCTAACAGCACCGGGAACATACACACTGAAAACACATATGGATACACACATACAACAACATCACCCCTTGTGGATTGTAAGTTCTAAACCTTAAATTTTAAATGTTCTGATCATTCTTTTTGCTTGCGTAGAAATCTATAAACAAAGGCAACATGAGCCAGATGAGCAGCACAAACAGCTGCTGAAACCACCAGGAGAATAATGAAACGCCTGGCAAATCCTCACAGCCCTGTCTTTGGTAAATACGACTTTTCTTAGCCTAATGAAGATAAATCCTGTGGGTCTATGGCCTTAAATCCCAGACATTAATTAGAGCTAGCATTTAACCAGTAATGAATGACGCCTAAAACACAAGGTTTGGATCAGCATGGACCCTCATCACAGCACAATAATAGCCATCATTGTAATTGGCTAAATGGCTGTAAAATATTCAAATACCTGTGTGGCAAAGCATCTACAGTATGTGTGTGTTTTCATGTGAGCTCTCTTAATTTATTCAACCTCCTCATTGCCATGAGCAACAGCCTCTGAGTACTGAAAATCCAATCAGGAAGGAGGAAAAAACACAGCAAGTGCCGTTCAATAACGGGCCTAATGAGTCTGGTATTTAGCCACAGATCTACACACGCTCACATATACACAGCACTGATTGGAGGAAATAGGTTTGATATTCAGCTCCACATATAACCAAATTACTTTTACACTGTCAGTATGCGTGTGTATGTGTGTGTGGTATTTTCTTGATCAATCACTGCAGTGCTCGATCACAGCAGGAACGCTCGTTCAAATGCTGCCTTAATTACGGTGGTTTTGTTTGTTTGTGTGAGTGTGTATATATGTGTGTGTGTGCGTGCGCTTGAGAGAAGCCGGTGTGCATATCAATGATTCCACGGGCATATGGCTGAATGTCTCAGGTGCAGTCAGGATACCAGGGGTTTAAAACAGACAGGCTGATTCATTAGAAGAAAGACAACAGCTTAAACAGAGACACAGATAGACAGGATGACAAAAGAAGGTAAACTGCAGAACCTGCCATTTTGAGTAGCTATTATTAGGCAATTAAATAGTACTACATATCACAAAAGACCCGCCATTTGATGAGAATAATGAAAAATGTTAATTATACAAACGGTCATGTAAATAACAGTTAAGGGATTTATTTGTTGGATGTGGTGTGAGGATGTTCCACAATTAAAGACAAGTCAAGAACACTAGAACATGCTAGTGTAAAAGTCAATGACAACTATTTTCTTTATTGTTTTTATGATTATTATTAGAATATCAGGATTTGTTATGTTAAAGGAGAAGTCCACTTCCAAAACAAAGATTCACATATAATGTCATCCAAGATGTTCATGTCTTTGTTTCTTCAGTCGTATTTGGGATCGTTTGAAGCCGCATTTAAACTGCATTTTGGATGTTCAAAAAAAATGCTGAAATGTTTTCCTCAAAAAACATAATTTCTTTACGACTGAAGAAAGAAAGACATGAACATCTTGGATGACAAGGGGGTGAGTATATGTGAATCTTTGTTTTGGAAGTGGACTTATCCTTTATTCAAAACTTGAAAAATGAAATTTTATTTTAAGTAAATGTTTTTGATCTTTCTATTCATCAAAGAATTCTGAAAAAATATCCAAAAAATATTAGGATGCACAACTGACACTGAAAACTGGTGTAACGGCTGCTGAAAAATCAATTGTGCCATCAAGGTAATAAATTATATTTAAAAATATTTTATAACAGAAAACAGTTGTTTCAGAAAGCGCTCAGATTTCATCAAAAATATCTTAATTTGTGTTTAGAAGATGGACGAAGGTCATACAGTTTTGGAACAACACAAGGGTGAGTAATTAATAACAGAATTTTCATTTTTGGGTGAACTATCCCTTTAAGAATGTCTGGTCTCCTGCAGTACTGCTACCCATCCTCTACTGGTCACAGGCATAGATACTGTTATTGACTTTTACAGTAACATAAATTGTGCTGTGAGGGAACAATGTCTATTATCGGCAAAGACAAGAGAAGGCACACCACAAACTGTCACAAAAGAGTCAGTTTCTCTTACCTGTCAATCATCATGTCAGGTCCACATGTCCATGTGCAAGACAGGAGATTGGCAGAACGGAAAAAAAGAGAGACAGAGACAGACATTAGAACAGATGTTCTTACAATGAAACACTGTCAGAAATCACATCACGTCAAAAAAAGTTTTCGCAACAAAATACTTGAAAGTAACAAGTATGCCAGGCAGTTTCTCCCTAAACAATACCATGTGCTGTCAATTGCATTAGCTGCCAGTGAGCAAGAACACCAGCAAATCTGTTTCGTACAATTCACAACTAATGTTCCCACAAAAGCTTTCTGTTTCTGCCTGTGTCTTGAGATGCTCTTCACATAAACATTTGACTCCGGAGACAACAAGCTCATCTCAAAAAAAATGAACAAGATCTAATGAGAGCTTGTGATGAGAGAAGTAGCAATATGTGACATATGATTCTTTTGAATCAGATCTTTTTGTTCATCCAGTTCACAAAACCAGTCTGAATGATTTATGAAACATACTAATCCAGTTGTCAACTTGGAATTTGGGAGAGAGACTTCACATGGATATTTAAACCACCAAATGTTGACATCTGTGCTATCAGTAAAAACTTTTGGTAAAAACTTATTTTTTTCATGTTGTCAGCGCCAATGGCCTCACGGTTAGTGCGCCGACATACAGCACAACAGTGCTCATGGTGAACCGAGTTCGAATCCCGCCTTGTGGTCCTTTGCTGATCCCACTCCCCCTCTCTCTTCACCCAGTGCTTTCCTGTCTACTCTACACTGTCATGTCCAAATAAAGGCATAAAAAGCCCATAAATAAATCTTTAAAAAAATAAAACTTATTTTTTTCATGGTAAGGTTGACCTTCGCATGGAATTACCCATTATTAAAGATAACATTATCACTACATATCAAACAGTACTAAAAAAAGAAAGGGGGAAACAAAGACAGGTGAAGATAGTGATGCAGAGTTCTACATCACTGTGCTATTGCATAATTAAAAACACATTCTAATGCGCACACACATACACGCACTAATATACAAAATTCTGAAGCTGTCAGTTTTTTATAATTAGAGCCTAAATACAGCAACAGAAGTGCTAAAACATCACATTAGGAAAGTGTTTGCTTTCACACTCTAACATTTGGTGCACCAAGATGCCAGATCAGCAAGCATCAGCATCTAACAAGCATCAGTTCCAAAGCTGCACTGCGTACAAAACCAAATCAGAACCTAATAGCTTTTATAGGCCTTACTGACAGACAGAGCAACCGACCGGCTTACAGACTGACAGAGAAAGAGATAGTGGCCTAGTTTAAATTTCTATGAAGCTGAACTTGAAATTAAAATAAAATAACTGTTCTGTTGTCTCTGCATTTTCCCTAATGAGAATGGGATAATTTTCCTACAGTGGAAATTATGACTAGAATGTCACTTTCAAGAAAGATACAGCAGCCCAAGAGCACCTCCAGAAAAAAATAAAATAAATAAATTGAACTCCTCTCCTAGCAATACCAACCAATCCTATCAATGTATGTAGTCTTCAGTTTAGATAACCAGTCTATAACCAGCAGTTTAATTGGGATGTTGGTGTAGAACCCAAAAATCTCATAGTGATTCTAAGGTCCTAGGCAAGATATAACACACACACACACACACACATGCGAACCACTTCAAAATTCTAAATGGTAAAAACTGAAATAATAAAAATTATAAAAATGTAAAGAATATAATACATACAAACACAAAATTCAAAAACATGTAAATGTGAGAATGAGAAAGAGAGACAGCCTGATGAAGTGGCTTTCATGAGCAACTGAAAGCTTAAATTCAAAGCATGCCACACTTGTAAGGAACTCTTCAGTTTAATGGTTGATGCATTACAGCATCACAGACAGCACTCAACTCCAAAACACTGACCTCTAACTGGGTCTGGAGAGGCAGACTGTGCCTAATGGCCATCTATCTCTCCGATAAACAAAGGGAAAAAGTTACACTCTCTTTTTTCAAATCTCACTTCTGTTAGCCCATATTTACGCTTACCTTCACACATCTCTAATGTCATGTGTGCTTATTATTATGCAAATGAACAGAATTAATTAGCACCCTGGTCGTCTGAGTGAAGTTTAATCTCTAATTCATTAATACACTAATACACATTACTAATTAGGCACCGGTGCTGTTTTATTCCACACAAAAATGACTGAGACACCCACTTCTTATCTAATCAAATCAATTAAGGCAAGAACCGGTAACTGAGCACAGCGAGGAAATCAGGTTAATATTTGGATCAAAAGCATATCACTCATCTGCACAATTTGCATGATTCGCATTTGTCTGTTTGTTTGATGTTCCAAAATGAATTTGAACAAATTTTGCAAAATGTATGTGAAAACTGTCTATCATAAGAGGGATCATACAAAATGCATGTTATTGTGCATTTAGTACTGACCTGAATAAGATATTTTACATAAAAGAGGTTTACATATAGTCCACAGGAGAAAATAATAGTTGAATTTATAAAAATGACACTGTTCAAAAGACTCTTAATACTGTCTTGTTACCTGAATGATCCACAGCTGTGTTTTTTTGTTTAGTGATAGTTGTTCATGAGTCCCTTGTTTGTCCTGAACAGTTTAACTGCCTGTTCTGTTTTTTCAGCATTTTTGTGTATTTGAACACTTTCCAGCAATGACTGTATGGTTTTAATATCCATGTTTTCACAATAAGGACAACTAAGGGAATCATATGCAACTATTACAGAAGGTTCAAACACTCACTGATGCTCCAGAAGGAAAACAATGCACTAAGAGTCAGGGGTGTAAACTTTTGAATAGAATGAGGATGTGTACATTTTTCGTATTTTGCCAAAATGTCATTTTTTTTTTCATTTAGTACTGCCCTTCAGAAGCTACAGAAAAAAACTTGCATGCTCCCAGAAGACAAAACAAGTTAAATGTACCCTGATATTCAAATTTCACCCCCCAACCCTTAATGCACTGTGTTTCCTTCTGAAGCTGCAGTGAGCATTTGAACCCTCTGTAATAGTTGCAAATGAGTTCAACTACACAAAAATGCTAAAAAACCAAAGAATCTGTGGGACCTGAAGGATTTTTCTAAAGAACAGCGGGCAGTTTAACTGTTCAGGACAAACAACGGACTCATGAACAACTATCAGTAAACAAAAAACACAAAGCTGTGTATCATCCCTCTTATTTTGTTAAAATAATTAACATTTTAAGGTGTATGTAAACTTTTGACTTCAACTTTAAGTATTAAGAACACAAAATGTGGATTTTCTCTTTCTGAAGATTTTCTCTTTCTAACCGCTCTACTCTAATACCTATAGAGTTGTTATTCAGAGTGTGTCAGAGAGACCCCAATGTCTCAGGGGGCAAAGACCCACTTCTGTAAAACACTCTCAATAACAAACAGCACCAGAGTTCAGTAATTACACTTTGACTCTTTCTCTCTTACTCACTCACTTCCCGTTTGAGAAAAAAAGTAAGAGAGGGAGAACTATGGTGTGTGAGCAAACACCCCCCCCCCCTCCCCCTCCTCTTATTTCTAAATTTTAACTGTGTTAACTAAAGCATGCTTAGCAGTCAGCAGCCCAAAGGGGACAGAAAGAACACTGGAATCACATTTAAAAACACACTCATCCTGGACAACATGGATCAAAAAACGCCATTGTATCCATTACTATGTCTAATTCAGCATCTGTCTTTAGGATTCCAGAGATTCACACATGGTTGGCATTTTTATGAGACTCATTTTCCACACTCATGCATCCGGAGAACGACATACCCTTTATAATGATCAAAGCTAAATGAACATGAGGGTGATTACTGCAGCCTATTAGATGCCTGAATGGAAGACTGTAAAGAGAATTGCTGGTGGCTGATGTGGCAACCCTGTAAGACAACTGAGATGAGCTCCTTGTGGTGGCCGGAAAGGAAACGGATGCTGATTAGATTATCAAATGACACTCTACGGTGCAATGAACCTAGACAGGGCATATCAGTTTCCAGGATGCTTTGCATAAGACAGGACGGGGAGTTTAATGTTTAAATTAAGTGTCATTTAATGTGTGCCCACATCTGAATTATATGCACATGCTTTTTATGTTATCCTATTGCCTCATCCACCAAAGTAACTATGTAAATCAAGCAATGAAACAAACTAACAACCACTGCCATCATGAACAGAAAATGCAAACATCTATTTTAAACAAATTCTCTTAACGTCTGCTTTTTGCAAATAGTACTGAGCATTTTATTGAGTGTCTTTGCACTGAAAAGAATACCACTGACTCGACTCTCATTGTACAAAACTATTCTTGTGCGTTTATCATGGTTCAACTTGTTTTTAGAGAAGACGGCACATGTTTTTGCAGTAAAGACTGCACAGAGAAGTGCTGCAACTGTGAATTTGCCACAAAGGTCTCTCACTGCGCATCCCTGCTGAGAAAAGTGCACAAAATAGAGTGATTGATGGATTGTGAGAAAGTAAGAAAACTTGTTTCTCCATTAGAGAGAAGTCACTTCAGAGCACTGTGAGTAATAGGGAAGTCATAGGGAAGCACAGAGGAATTATAATGACATTTTAATCTACAGCTGTCAAAATTTCAAAAGACTGTGGCCACGTCTACTGCGCTCATCATGCATGTATATACAAAATAGTTCCATTACATGAATCAGCTGTTGCGGTGCGGTTCACACTCATTTCAACAATTAAAGAGAAGCCGTGTAAACATCGCTCAACAATAAACCGCTAATTAAAATGACGAAGATAGAGATGGACTCAAGAAAAAACGAATAAAAAGGGTGTCTAAAAACCCTCTGCAGCCATTAAACACGACAGTGTTGTTTTATCAGCGCCTCGGCGGAGAGAAATCTTCTGGCACAAAATCACTAGCATCACTCTTTCCTGTCAGTGAATCGGTTAACCTGGATGACCTGACAGTGTGTGCCTTTATGACATCACTTCCCATCTAGAGAAAAAGCACTTTCTTATCAGGCACACATCTCTATTCTCTTTGACCCCAGGCAACTCTAGGGACGTTCCTGCTGTTAGTGTACACTAAAAGTCATTTTATATGACAAGAGTGTGCCAATAACATCTTACTAAAAAGAGACTTTTTATTTGGCCCAGGGGTTGAAATGTTTTATTTTACCCTCTTGTGTCTACGTACATACTGCAGCTAAATTCGGTTGTCAGTTCATCTTTTACTCTTTAATCACATTCTGTACACACATAATTCACTAAAATATGAGACCGCATTAACTCCTGAAAAACACAGGTAGTGACAATCGCATTTACAGAAATTCGACGCAGCGAGTATGGAACTGAACGGAACAACTAGTTGTTAATGATGTATTTAAATGCGCATCAGAAATGTGTCTTCGTCTGTATGTGAGATGCAATAAAACAACAGTGAAAGAAGTTTTAACCTTCTCACATTTTGACATTTGGCTAGTTGCGCTCACAAGCCCTGCGGTAAAGTGTCAGTGTTGCCAGATCTTCATAACAAAAAACGACAACAACAAACCAGGACAAGCACAAACATCACTAAAACACTCAAATGCTTTGTTTCATCTCGTATCCGCAACAAACCACTTTATTAACTCTATAAAGAGCACAGCTTTATAAGCTAAGACCAAAAACACGACTAAAAGCACTTGTACATATGAGGACACGGCAACACTGCAAGGCAAGGCTCTCTAAAGCAGCCTCCCGGGCATAAACAAAACACAGCACGTCTATCAGTGGTAGTTCAGTTAAAATCGACGGACAAAACGTCTTTAGCCAAAAAATGGCAGATACCAAATGGCTAAATTCTTATTCACTCCTGCAAGATGCCAAAATGTTGTTATGGAACAAATCCGGGAGTGGCTGCTGTTCCGTACACACATGAAACGAAATTTATGGGACTCACTCCTGCATTTAAATGCGGATGTCACTCCTGAAACCTGCAGTGTGTACATGGCCTAAATATACTTTTTGGTTAAAATTAGGGCTGTCAAGTCAATTAAAAAAAATTTAATTACATGATGTTTCGATTAATTAATCTAATTATGCAAAAAATAAATTTGACAATAAATAATTTAAAGCTATTTTTGTGTTAAATGAGAAAGTATCAAGTAGACATTATAAATTGTATATATTCAAATATTTTATTTGATTTAAACATAAAATTTATTACACAAACATTTAGGCTGCAATGTAAACTATGGAGCATAAAAGAAGATAATTTGAGAAACATCTTAGTATTTTTTTTTTCATGCAATGAAAGTCATTGGTAACCAAAATAGCTTTGTTACCAACAGTCTTCAAAATACCTTCTTTTATGTTCCACAAAAGAAAGGTTTAACACAACATGACGGTTAGTAACAGGGCTGGACTGGGACCAAAAAACGGCCCTGGCATTTTTGGCCATAGCGGCCCACCATGATTATTTAAACAATATGCTGAGGCATATATATGACA
>JAHKKF010535742.1:6329-32013 GCA_019740295.1 Labeo calbasu | reverse complement strand
TAGTCTTGTAAAAGGACCCTGCAGATCACTCTGCAACTAGAAAAACATATCTTGGATTTGCTCCTCATCACTGACTGAGATCATTCTTCTGCTCATTCACATGAGCCTGTCCGGATTTGACTGCGTGTTCTCTCACTTGTATTGTTCTTCAGTCTCAACTCTCATTAAAATGACAATAACATAATAACCAAACAATGAGTCACTCAATGCCTCTTGCTACTCCACACCCTGTGGAGAATTTAGAGGAACCCATGCAAATTGGTTCATCCCACCTGTCCACAGCAGAACATCAACAGCGTCTCATGAATAACCTTCATTTCTACTGAAGGTTCAACTTATAATAGTCAATAACTTATAATAGTTGGAGTAGTTCCTTTGCTTTGCCAACTTCTATTGCCACTTCATCAAAGGTTTCAGTTCCATTGTTGCTCCTCTAATTTCTATTCTCAGAACCCGAGACCCTGCCATGGACTCTGGCTGCCAACCAGGCCTTCATCAAACTCATAATAGCCTTCACCTCTGCTCCTGTCCTTCACCATCCTGACTTAGAACACGGTTCCATTTTGGAGGTGAATGCGTCTACCACGGGAGTGGGAGCAGTACTGTCCCAGTGTCATAGCATGCCTTCCAAAGGTTCCTGTGTGCCATCTTCTCCCAAAAGCTCTCACCTGCGGAGGTCAACTATGTTATCAGTAACCAGGAGCTGTTGTCTATCAAGCTGGCAGTAGAGGAGTGGCGACACTGGACTGAGGGTTTCCATTTCCCCTTTCAAGTTATCACAGTGACTGAATCCTCGTCAGGCCCGGTGGGCCCTGTTTTTTTTTTTTTTTGCACATTTTCAGTTCACTATCACAAACTGTCCAGGGTCAAAAAACACTAAAGCAGAGGCTTTGTCTCAAATGCCATCCTCTGACACTACAGCTGCTTCACCAGATCCAATTCTTCCTCTCACACTGATAATCAGCCCCCTGGATGACCAGATCATGCAAGCATCTTCAACAGAACCAGCCCCACCTCTGTGCTGTCTAGACAAGATTGATGTCCCTTCCTCTGTTATTAACTTCTGGACTCCATTCTTCTCTTGGGACTGCTCACCCTAGAATGTCCCACACCTTCTCATTAACTCAGAACTGTTGCTAGTGGCCCCATATGGCATGTGATGTTTGGCACTTCGTCCAAGGAAGCACTGTGTGCCATTGACAAGGTTCCCTGGTGACTCCCAGCTGGTAAACTTCTCTCTCTTTCCATTCCTGAGTGACCATGGTCACACCTGGTAGTACACTTTGTCACAGACCTCCCTCTTTCAGATGGCCCACTTGCAATCCTGGTGGTTGCGAACCATTTCTCCAAGGCCTGCAAACTCATTGCATTCCCTGGTTTATCCAGCCTTCAAGACAGCAGTGACCCTATTCTACCAGGTTTTCCGGAACTTCGACCTCCCGAAAGACATTGTATCTGATCGCAGTCCACAGTTTGTGTCCAGGGTATAGAAAGTCGTCTTTCGACTCCTTGTTGTGTTCATCAGCTTATCGTGGAAAGAGAGATAGAAAGACCCAGGAGGTTGGGTGCTTCCTATGCACCTACTTCCACAGCCTCATGGAGTGACTTCCTTCCCTGGGCAGAGTATGCCCAGAACTCACTCCACAAAACTCACTCCATTTTAGTGTATCATTGGATTCCAACCCCCTCTATTCCCATGGTCAGCAGGACCCTCAAATTTCCCAGGAGTCGATCATTGAGAGGGTCTGAAACCAAACACGCATCCACCTACAACAAGCAGTCAGATGGCAGAAGAGCCAGGCTGATGTCCAGCGCTCTGAACCACCTACTTGCCGACCTGGAAAGAAAGTCTGGCTCTCCACTAAAGACATCTGCCTTCACCTCCCCAGCTGCAAGGTAAGTCCTCATTACATTGGTCCCTTCACAATCCTACAAAAAATAACCCCAGTCATCTACAAGTTACAACTACCCCCACACAGGTATATTAACCATTTGGGCAATTGGGCAAGTGCCCAGGGCACCACGTCCAGGTCGGGCACCATGCAAATAAATTTTCTCTTTGTTGTTATTGACTTAGTTCCTAGTTGTTCCCAAAGGCTTGCTTTTGATTAAACTTATGTGCAGTCTGTCTGTGAATCCATTAAATCCCAACAATAATTATATTTTAGCATTAGAAACACTACTGTGACTAAAGAGCTTACACATACTGGTGTGGATGAACTATTACAGAAACATAAAAAATGATTTTGGTAATCACCAATACTGTTAGTTTAGGACAGCTGTGGCAAAAACATTGGGTGGTGGTCTAATAAATTTGTTAAGCACTGTTATTGCAAACAAGATCATGCACTCATTGTTGCATTTCAGAAAACACCTTTTTTACACCTTTCTTTAAAGTGAGTAAAACATTTAAAACACACTTTCTTTGTTGGCCATAGAGTCTGAAGTGATTAACAGATTGGATTATTATTACCACTTGAGCTAACACTTAAAATGACTTTTGCTGATGCAGCCTTCTGTTATTAGGTACATTTATTAATGTGAAATTTGGTAAATAATAAGAATAACCATAAGCACATTTAATTTATTATTTATTTTTATTTTATGTTTTTGTTATTTTATGTCTTTAAATGTAATTTCATAATTACTTCTATTGTACCGTAGAATAAACTTACAAGTATTTATGATAAAGTAAAATATATTTTAATGTCATTCCTACTGAAACATGTATGTCATGTATTTAAATATATTTGTAATTACACATTTGTAGTATTATTGTCTTATCATTTTTATTATACTGAAGTACCTAAAATGAACATTCAATGCAATTAATTGCACTTTTTTTCACAGGGGTTTTCTGTTTGAAACACACGTTACTGAATATTACTATTATTATTATTACTTGTGGCCTCGTGACTATGGGCCGATCACTGTGCTCACGTTCAGCATCACCACCGATACTGATACTGCTTCATTCAAAACATCTCTGTTTGGATAATGAATGTTATAGTCATGTACCTTATAATACTTCTGTCAACAGTCGGTGACAAGGCAGCACTGACGACCCTGTTTGTGTATAAACAATACGCCGCAAGCGCGGACACACCTGTGAGGACAAGAAAACAAAAGATTTAAATATACGTGTGGGTGAATACAGCTGAAACGTTCTGATATTTTGAGTTCAAAATATGATCCAAATGAGCACATCAGTGTCAGTCCACACTAGTATAAGAGGAACAATGCTGAGTTACAATCATCCACTTTCCTTGTATTAAATCTGTGTGTACATGTAGGTCAGATGTGTGTGGTTACATAAAGTATAAATACTGGATAAATGGTTTTGCTCACCACCAACAAAATGAAAAGCTGCTCCAAAAAATAATACTCTGTCTTTGGTTTTCTCACTTCCACCAATGTAGGTGCAGTCCATCCCGATAAAGCAGAGCACAACAGCGACAAACCCCAGGCTCATGCCGATCAAAAGCAGGCCTCGGACACCCTGGACATATGCTATTCAAGAAATACAAGAGCTCAGAAAACTCAATCCATCCCTCCCTGAGCCAATTCTGTGACAAAAGGGACGAGATGCGAGAGCACTTACGCGTGACGGCCCACAGCACATCGTATTCTCTGCAGTTAGTGATGGACGAGGTGTCCATCACACAGTCCTTCCACAGGTTTGACCAATACCACGACGCCTTGATCATCCAGTTGCCGCCTTTGCCACCCACATATAAGACTCTCCAGTAGTCCATGGCTACTGTGCAGCTCACAAACAGCCAGCCAAAAGTTGAAATCAAGAATCCAAACACCTGTATTAGACTTTTCCTCATTTTCCTGTGATCTGAGCATACAGTCATTCTCACTCAAACATGCTTCATTCTTCAGCAGAGGAAACAGTTTTCAGTCTAAGCTCAGTCTGACAAACACCTGTTTGAGTTTAGGAAACAGAGGAAGGGCTATGTTGTGTTTGTACACACATCGTGATGCTGGTTTACTATAAATATTATGAAGTGTGTGTCTGACAGAGAAATATAGATGCGGTGCTACTTGAATTCAGCAGCACACGCAGATGTTACACACTCTGTTGCAGACTGTTGTTGTATGTACCAATAATATATTGGAACAATTATAACTTTATATTCATATTTATTAAACATAAACAAAAAAGACATTATTCCTAATCACAATAATGACTGAGACTTGACAATACAGGCTACACAATCTTCAATGTTAGAAATTTAGACAATATTTACAACTGAATCTTTACTGATGCGTCATTTCGTTTGATAGTTTCCTGAAACATAATTCAGTCTGGCCTGCTTTGAACCTACTCAAAATCATGATCAGCCACCATATACTGTCAGGAATGAATAAGTCACCAAAACTGGTCTATCAACAGATGACATAATCTCATGCAGCGCTGCGTAAACATAAATTAGATATGCCAGCGTCTTCAACATAACTTTGAATGCAAATAATAATCCTGACCGAAACTTCAATCACAGCATCTGTACAAATCATTTGAGCTGGCCATACAAAGGCACTAAACGAGCTACTGAAAAATTTTACACATCAGAGGGGACGTGATTGACACGTGAATGGCTGAAGTCAGCAGTGTGTGTTATACGTAGGCGTTTTTGTCAAAGTGTTGGGGAGTGCTGCTGTAGTCTGGCGGAGGTCTCCTGGGGTTTGACGACTGGCTCTGTGGCGTCGGACGAGACATTAAAGATGCTCCGCCGTTGACGAAAGCTCTTCTGTCCGATGGATATTGCAAACTGTTGAAAGGGATAAAATAATATCATCGTCATCGGTTAATAATGTTCGGTGACCATAAATGATTCATAGTTTGGGTCAAAAACCAAATCAGACATTTCAGTCTGATTTTTTGGACCTTATATCTTAGAGGGCATTTACATGACACACCATGCCTGAAAACAAACTTTTGAAAACAGGTTTCAAAGTGCAAGAAAATTATGCCATCATCAAATGCGAATTTGTGAGAACAGCGACGTCATGCACATGTGTATTACATCTTCAGTCTGTAGCCATGTGCACGTAGTGAGCCTCATTCATGAAACTTGCATAAACATATGAGTAAATTTGAAGTTATTTGCTCGTAAAACAGACCTTTCTGAAAACTCTCCTCTGGAGTCAACAAGTTGACAAACACTTCTTAAACATCAGATTTGATAGTTAAACTTATATATGCTAATGATCTCCAAACATTTGTAAGTAGGTTGCGTGTGCACAGTCATTCACAATTAGCATAATCCAAGCCTGTGAATTACAACTACGTACGTTACGTGTCCAGGAACGCAGTGGACACGTCTCAGGTTCAGTATATTGCATAAATGCAAAACAGACTTATAGGCCATGTGCCCAACAATAAATATTCAATAAAGTATGTCCACCAATGCATTTTTGGCCAGCTGAAAAAAAATGTCAGGCGCTCTTCTGCAAAAGAGCCAGTTGGTGGCGCTTGAGAACGCTTTGGTGGTACAGGAGTTTTTCCAGCAGAGATGCTTTGGTTGCGACGATTTGAAATATCCACGGCAGTAACGCGTTACAAGTATCTTATTTTAAAGAACATTACTGAATATAAAAATGCAGTAACCAGCAATATTTAATTCTCCATTGTTGTTCAATCATTGTACAAGTAGGTTGGTAATGGTCGGTCGGTCTAGTATTTGTCCTGCCCCTCCTCCATTGATTGGACAGCTGAGTAAAAAGCAACAGTGATGATTAATGGTTAAACACTTATCAAAAAAAAGGGACAGGGCAAATGAAATTGTGAAGTATTATTATGGTAGTGCAACAAAATGTTTTAGAACGTTTTACGCAGCATTCACACTTGGTAGGGAGCAGGTGTACCAAGTAACATCTTGAAAATCTGCTTGTTCTGCTTGTGTTTCATAAATGAGGCCATGTGTTTCTCAGTGTTGTCAAGTCAAATTGGGCTACTTTCATACTGTTGCCGCGGGTTGTTTTTCACGTCTGTTGAAGCGACCCCAATAATGTAATAGATGAACCAGATGAACCCCACCACCAAATGTGAATTTTACCCCCGGGAACGCGATTGGGCTACATTTGGGCTAGTTTTGAGTAACAATTGGGCAGGTTTTGTTGTGAAAACCTGGCAACCCTGGTGTTTCTTTACAAAATGACATAGCAAAATACTGGCCCGGCATGCATAATACAGTGTTTTTTGTTGATTTTACTGATCCATGTGAACAGGGATCATTTTGACAATGTTGTCACCAAGCTTTTCAAAAATGCAAAGGAAAAACATTTACATTTTTAGTACATCATTGTCATGTAATCATACTCATATTCAAATATTACAAATGTTTAGCCTTTTACTTGCTGATCATGCCATCAGACAGCGACAGGCAGAAAAGCGCCCCTCCCAGGATACACAGTGTCGATCCAGCCCAGCCAATGAACAAGGCAGCACCCAGTTCATACCTGACAAGAAGCACAGCATTTCATCAGCAACAACATTACACTCACCTTCTGTCAGACAAAAGTTGGTGGGAAAAAAACTAGATATATACTTTTGCGCAACAAACATGGGGTCGAAAAACTCGGACGTGATCCTGTGAGCGTACAGAGAGCAGGCGCTCAGAGAACACAGACCTGCGAGGAACAACAGGCACAAGTCAGGGCAATACTGTGTCATTATATATATTCTAGTACAGCACTAGGCATTTCCAGCTGTGAATAATATTGTTGTTCATATGAGAGATGTAAAACCCACCAGTAGAAATGAAGGTGAGGCCAGCCAAGCAGACGATTCTGGCTTTGGTTTGGTCGGGACCACCGATCTTAGTGCACTTCATGCCGATCAGAGCAAAGATCGATCCAAAGAAACCAAGACAGACTGCAGCGATCATCAGTCCCCGACACACCTGAATGTAACCTGATCAACAGTAGAAAACATTTGAAACAATGAACACTCTCAGTCACTTTACTTTATTATTAAGTTTTGGACACGTTTATCTAAAGCAACGCTCTAAGTGTACACTGGTTAAAGAAATGAAATGGCTGATTAATTAATTTATTTAAACTGACGAACAAGTAGTAGAGAACGAGCTCTTTCTCTGATGTCTGTCCTTGAGAGTCATGGAAAAGCAGACTGGTATCCACAAACATGCTTTTTTAGCTATTGTCTGGGCAAATATTAGCTCACTAGTTAACCCACAAATGCTACTGAATGAATGGAAAACAGCCTCAAGATAACTGCATCTAATTTATTGCCCTCAGCTTTCTGAATAGTGCTAAACATTGACATGTTAGAAGGAAAAGAGTCACTGTTGTGAGTTTACAGCTGCACAAACGTCGAACTCTGTTGAGAGAATTATTCCTAGTAAAAAAAATCTTGATGTGATGAAATTCAAGCTGTATATGTCTTCTCAAATATTTCACAGGCGTATCATTAAATAAATATTATATTAAAATATATTATATAATGATTAAAACATATACACAGTTGGGAAATGATGCCTAAAATTACTACTGAATTTATTACGTAGAACTGATTTATTACTACTGCATTAAACCATTATTAGCATAACCGTCTGAGTAAAGTTTAAATTTCACGGATGTGACAATGTGTCAGTATTTGGTGTCTCGGCAGCACTCAAGCTATGTGAAGAAAATCTGAAGATCATGTTCTCCAGCATGATCTGAGATGATCCAAAGAGCTTGAGCTTCAATGCTATTGAAAATCTGACTGTCTAGATAAAAAGATTTACTGACCGTCCAGTGCCAGCATTGAAGGGAAGTCTTTGCAGTTGGAGACTCCAGTTGAATCAGTCACACATGTTTTCCACAAGTTGGACCAGAAGGTGGCTGTGGTGATAACCGTGCCGTCGATCGAAGACACCTTCCAGTAGTCTGTAGGTAAGGTGGAGGACACCAGCACCCAACCCGAGGTAGTGAGTATGAACGCCAGTATCTCTCTTGCCATGTTACTCATTGTCCCTCTTAAGTTCTCCGGCACTCCTGTGGTTCTCCAGCTTATTGTCCAGGTTTAGTAAGTGCGCTACATCAGCTGGGTAATATATTCTCATTTGACACTGCACTGGGAGGGTGTGCCAAACATAAGATTGAATGCAGCAGGTAAAAGGAGACAGAGGAAAGTAATACCAGGACTTTTTATTATTACTTTCACTAAACGAAAAAACCAAAAGCCTTCTTGATAATCTGTTAAAAAATGGCCAATAAATGAAAAGATCAAAAAGATTATATGAACATTTCATCTATCAACAATGTTCCATAACAATAACTGTCAATTATAAATCTGATTTATGTTGATTCTAACACCATCAGAATAAGCTGTGGTGTGTAGAAGTAGAGAGATTTTTCACACTTATCAGGATCTGTCACTGTGTTTTCTAAGTACACGACCCAAACCAGTTCATCAGTGTGAGTTGAAGTACAACCTTAAGGGTATATTGACACCTGTCTCGTTTGGTTCGATTGAATCAAACTCAAGTTCGTTTCCCCCCTTGCTGCGGATCTTTTGGGTAGGTGTTTATACAGCAATCGCACTCAGGTGTGAACCAAACAACCGTACTGAGACCCAGCTGATAAGGTGGTCTCGGTCTGGTTCCAAACGAACTCTGCTACGGTTGAATGGATGAACCAATGAATGGATGACCTTAAGCACACGTGTGGTTTTGTTTACAGATTCTGGTTCACTTGCAAAAAGGGCAGTGTGAAAGCAAACCACACCTAACAAAAAAAAAATCAACATTGTTTTTGGTTCGGACCAAAGCTAGTGAACTAGCAGACATTCCTGCTGTGAACACACCCTAAGACTTCAAAGTGTGTTTTGGGGGATCTTAAGGCATGGGCTCCTTCAATCTATCTGACTCAAGGATGGGCAACCTCTGGTCCTGGAGGGTCACTGTCCTGCAGAATTGAGCTCCATCCCTAATCACACACATGTAAAAAAAAATCCAACCAGCGTCTTCAGGATTTCTTGAAAATTGCAGGCAGGTTTGATTCAGTTACAGATGCAAGTAAACTCTGTAGGACAGTGGCCCTCCAGGACTGTAATTGCCCATCCCTGATCTAAATGATGTGTGTAACTGAAAGCGAATGTTGAAAGTTATAGGGTATGTGTCCCCCAGTTATAACGGTTGCTATGTGTGACAAAGGACACCACTTAATGATTCTAAGAGTTTGGTTACTCATTCAAAGAGAAACCATTACTCTAATACTGACCTCAACAGGTCATATTTCTTTTAAACTGTTCCACTCATTACCTCACCGGTCCAAGAACAGTTTGAGAATGGATACATGAGGAAAAAGCTTTCTAAAACACATTATATCAGAATCACAGAGCCGCAGGGTTTGTTGGGACAGAATTCCATGTCATCATTCTTAGTGTTTTTCATTATTAGTCATTTTAAGTTGATTAATAATGGTAATTGGCCCGCTAGGGGTTCACAGGAATGTTATTGTGAATATGCAAAAGTGTTTCTGTCAAGGCTTTTAGTTCTCTACTTATGTCCATTTTTAATTCATTTCTATATGCGGTTAACAAACCAAACATATTCCCCTCCATGTTTTACACATACATGCAAAAAAGTAAGAAAACAACACAGCTGCTTCCAAGCCATTGACTGAAAAGATGCATAAGCAGAAATCACTTAATCAGTCTCCAAACAACAGTCCCTCTACACAATTCAACACTGATGAGTCCACCCAGCTTAAGAATTGTTTCTAAATTCTACCCAAAGCACCCTAACCTCTGATGGACTTCCGCATTCAGTCTATCCAGCAGGAGATACTGCAAAATAACATTTAACCAAAGAAATATGAATGATTCTCTGTTTTAACAGATTTCATGTAGCTGCACATAATAAAGCCAGTCTGCTTTAAAAGCTGGTGTATTGTACAATGTAAAGATATGAACTCTTTCTTGGTCCAAGAATCTTGCTAATCTTATTTCTGGACTTCTGGACATTCCCTGGACTTGTAAACACAGGCACACAAAGCTAAACTACATTTCAGACATTTCTTTCATTATTACTATTAAGGACATTTTGAGAATTCACCATTTCTCCTAGACATTTTAAAAAACAACATAATTAAAAACCTTTTTTCTCCCATTTTCCCCCTCAATTAAAATGTCATTTTTACAAACTTGTGTGGTGAACAACCGTCAAGATGGTATTCCAGGGACCTGTTTGATGTAAGTTTGATTCCAGTTTGATTCAAGAGACCAGTGGAGGAACATGAACAAATGTTCAGAAACATCAGTTAAGACGCTAAGACAACTGCCAGACACCTCATGCAGGACAGGAAGGGAGACCTTCTGCAGCCACCACTGCCTAGTTAACTTATAATTAATTAACTTTATTAATTAACTTTATGTTAATGGCCATTGACAACATAACGGTTCATGGGAACAGGCCTATTAACATATTGCAGAATCAATAAATGATAGTTCAACTGTTTCCTATCATGTTTGGACTCTTTTTGCTCCCCATGATGTTGATAATAATTTACGAGAGGTTTGGTAAAGAAATAATGTATTGGTAAAATGTTAAAGGGGACACTGGATTTAAAAAAAAAAAAAAAAAACACTGGGTAGATTTTTATCATTATAGGATTTTTTAAAGGATCCCCTTTAAAGACACTGTTTAACTTTGTACTCTACTCTAAGAAAGTCCACGCCGAGGTTGACCAGGCGATAAGAAGGCTACAGCAAAAAGAAACCACCGGCAATGTCCAAGTAGGAAGGGCAGGCCTTGGGCATGGAGAAATCCCAATTCTCTTGTCCAAAACCAGCTCGTTGCTGAGGTGACGAACAGGAAGAACGAGCATCAAAAGGATGCCAGGGGAACTGGATGACATGAGAGACCGTAGTTGCTAGAAACATCAACTTGGCAAACCTCTGGAAGATCCCGCAGGCAAGGCTCAGTTTTTGCATTAGGGCGATGTACGACATACTCCTTTGTCCACGGAACCTGCACCTGTGGTTAGGCAAGGAGGAATGCTGTTCTCGTTGCAACACCATGAGTGTAAGCCTCCACCACATTCTGTCAGGCTGCAAGACAGCACTCTCCCAAGACCTCTACAGATGGCGGTATGACCAGGTCCTTAGTAGGCTGGCAGAGATCCTGGAGAGACAAAAGTAGGAAGGGAGCAGAGGGCATTCCGCACCAGCAGACTGTCACATCCAGTTTGTTTAGGGCACAGAAGTGGCAGAGAGTACCACGGAGATCAGCCCTCATGACCCAGGACTGCACCATGAAAGTCAACCTTGGCAGGAAGCTCCACCAAGATCACCAGCACAAGTCTGCATCCAGACATCGTGATGTGGTCCAGCACATCCAAAACTCTACTCCTCGCTAAGCTAACCATTCCATGGGAGGCAGGGTCGGAGGCCACATGGGATAAGAAGAGGCTGAGATACGCTGATCTTGCGGCTGAGTGCAGGGAGGCAGGATGGAGAACCACCATTTAGCCGGTAGAGATGGATTGCTGCGGCTTCGTGGGGACATCAGCTGTCCACCTCATGAGAGATCCGAGAGTGTCTGCAGTAAGCCTTCAGAAGGCCCTCAAAGATCTGGCTGAAGAAGCCGAGAGCAGAAGCTTTAATATAAAGAGGAAGGATATGTGTTGGGGCACCACCTAGCACAGAGGCATGCTGCAGTGGGGTGACAAGGAGACATCCCTGTCACTGCCCCCCCACCAGGAGGAGTTCGGGTTTAAAGAGGCGAAACATCAATGATGGTTGATGACCCTACAGCCTGCCAATTAATAAGCACTGGAGAAGGTGCGCCAGGCAGCAATGGTTTAGCAGGTAAAGACCTTTCTGTGTAATATATGCAAATGAGTTTGAAACTAGAGCGGAAACACCATGGCCACCTCGGACACAAGTGGCCAATCACATTCCAGGAATGGAGAGGTGCCAAAATTCCAATCTCCTCCTCAACACAAAGAGATCAGTTTAGAACAGACACCTCTCATTCTGAGTTTCTGACTTAATGAGTCAATAGCAAATTACCAATGTTTTCAAGTCTCCAACACGCTCAGTGAAACATTAACAGACACAATAAAGTTCTGTTTTCAACTCAGTGGGGAAGGAGACATTAACAGACAGGGTCTAAGCTTCTGACCTGACAAGGGAAGAGAATTCAAGTGAGTTAAGCTTCAGTTCAGCTCGACTTTTCTCGACCTTTTCTACTACGTTCGGCTGCTCTTCAGTTGCAAAGCACCCAGCAGTGTTGGACCTTGCTTGAATCTTGCAGCTCTGAAAGCAGCACAGCCCAGTCCAAAATTAGTCCAAATTGACACTACCTGAAATACACATAGGCATAGACTGCGAAGGACCCTGTAAAAAAAACCAATATGACCTGCTTGGCACAACAAAATTTCAGCATCCTCCAAGCCAGCATATCGGCTGGTACTGGAACATAACTTTGTGCCCTCCCCACTGAATGCAGTTAATGTCAATTTTACCAGAGTCATTACGTGGTTTTCTATAAGCGGCATTACCACATAATCCTCTTCCATTGCTACATTCAGCTCTGCATTTATCCATTCTGTGTTCACTCCATTTATTGTTACTATAATCTTATTCAGTATCTTCCTTCGTTTAGTCATCTATTATCTATTAGCGGTTCATATTCATTTATTTGTATCATTACAAGTTGTTGCAGTTACTCTTGCATGTCTACTGTAAATAATTTCATTATTTTTATTACAACTGTCTTCCTTGTGTTTATGATCGAGAGCTCTACCAGCCATCTAAATTCCCACTAATCAATTGACCAACTCCCTCCAGTTTGTGAATCTCAAATTGTTGAACAGCCCCTGTGGAAACATTCTCATATTGCCAAATTAACAGTCCTTGACTGGTGCTCTGAACTGAGAGAGGTGGAATTCGGTTATCTGATATAACCATAACCAAACCTTAAGTGACATGTGACCGTCATTGGTGATTGGTGAGTATCCTTCATAGTATCCCTAGATCATCATGTGAATGGCATTTCAGTGCCAGAAAGGCTTATTTTACAGAAAGGCAGCAAGTTTGCAAGTAGGTAGTTTTTTAATTTCTTCTAGGTCCTTTGCTGCCCCTCTCCTTATTTACAGTCTGTGCTACACATTGCAGGCCACAAACTTTGTTTTGTGTGAGATCCCACTAGAGGTCGCATGATCAAATTTAGGACAGTTTCTACGAATCATTTTACATGGTTTTGCCATGCTACAAGAGACTCACCACTGACAAAGACATTTAAAACTGAAAAGAGGGTGCACAGAAAACCTGATCCACCCACTGACAGAAGGGGAAAATTGGGAGTTGTCATTCATATTAAGAACAAGGACAAGGACAATGTTGGCAGATAAAATTGTATATGTATATGCATCAAATAATATATTTTTAAGAAAATCTCATCACTTTTGTCAGATAAAGGGAATTTTCGGGATAGGTGGAGATTTTAATTGCATCCTGAATCCAAATATGGACTGGCAGCCAAAAGAAAAGAGACCCCAATCATGCAGAAGAAACACAGCTCTGGGGAAAATGGATGAGCTGGGTTTGGTGGACGGCATGTCTCCAGTCTTCTTTACATGAATAGCAACCAGTAAAGAGACCCAAGAGAACGAGGGACACGCAGATGGCACTGAGTAGGGGCCTGTTATCTTTTGTTAAAGGTCACATCTCCTGAGTTCAGCCTGACCAATACAAACAGTGTAATTTCAAGCAGGAAGAAGTTTCTTTCTTTGAAAGCTGACTCATTTGCATGATCAGAGTGTGCTATATTCTGATCAATACAACAATTAGAGGAATAAGAAAGACACATTATTATGCACTGAATAAGAAAACAGAAAACAAGTTTTATTCACTTACACTTGATGAGAGTATTGATTTACAGGCATCAACAGTTTAGCTCTCTATGACTTCAGGATTACTATAAAACTGGAGCTGAGCTCTGCTCCAGCACCAGAGCAGTCTATGCCTGGACTAGACAACTGTAGTAAGAATGCTGTAGTAAATCACTATTTCATTCTTTTCTTCTGCCATATTGTTTACTTGTAAGATTCCTTGTAAAATGGTTTATGGCATTCTCAAATTATCCAAATATTCTTTTTAAAAAAGCCACCTTAAAGGGGTGATGAACTGAGAAACCAAAATTCCTTTGATCTTGACATCTAAGAGGTGATTGTACTATAAAAACATCCTGTTTCAGAAGTCAAAACTGTCGTTAGTCTAAAAACAGTTTATATTAAAGGCAGTCTGCCAAAATGACAGCTTTTGGAATTATCTACTCTATGATGTAATAGGTAGATAAGCACCGCCTCGACATTGCCATCTGTTTAGCCCCAACCACCGATTCACATAGTGTTTACCAGAGAGGCAAATACGCAGGTCTAGGCAGAAACCAAACAATAAAGATGACACTCTGCAGTGCCAATTTGTGGAAAAATTTGTGCAACAATCAGTGCCAATTTGTGGTCTTTGCATTGCCTTCCTTTTGATCATAACATTAGGAAAGTGTGGATAAACTTTATTTTTAACAAACACAATTACCTGTTTTCAAAAAGACAAACTAAAAGACGATGCCGTGCCGCCTATATTGAATCCAACAGTGACGTCGCAACAGAAGTTTGAGAAACTGTTTTCATTACGTGGTCACTATTGCTTTGTCTCTTCTTACAGATCGTTTGATATGTACGGAGTTATTTATGTTGTTTTAAACCTAAATGACAGTGGCATCCATCTATGAGGAATGAATGTACAGTCTAGTATCCACCACGACTACTCAGAGCGCACCGCTAAGGGGGGGATAAAACCAGTACAGAGAATAGCCTATTACTTCTAAGTAATGATGTTTATGATGTAAAAATCTTGATAACATAAGTGGACCTCAGAGAACAGTACAAAAAAAAAAAAAAAAAAGCCAGCTCATGAACTCTTTACAATATTGCAACTCTCTTTGTACATGTCTGAAGAAAGTAAAGCATGAGAACACATCAAAAGTAAATATAAAATATCTCTTTATGCATTCATTTGCTCCTGTCCATTGTTTTCAGAAGACATTTCAACAGACTAAATATCACAAAGAACAACAGGTGAAGCTTCATTTTAAAAGAAATCTGCTGCCATGGCTCTTTTCGTGACAGCAGGCGATGACGAGGGCGACTTCAACACCCCAGACTTTGGCGTCCTCTTGGGGTCAAAGGCCACGCGAGATTGACTGGCAGGACTCACCAGTGAGCTTTGGTCCATCTTTCTGAATTCTGACAGGAGAAAGCAGGAAAGCTGATTATTTTCTGGTATATAACCTCTCAGTATTTCTCCAAAAAAGTGACATGATTTTACAAAGTTAATCATTCGATAGAAGTGTCTCACTGCATCTAAGGTGTAGATTATATCAGTCAGTGTTAATTTTGACAGAAAATTTTGATTTAGTTTTCGTCTTAGTCTTTGGACTAAAATGCCTTTTAGTTTTAGTCATCTGAATCAGTTTTTAGTGTAGATCTAGTTTTAGTCGACTAAAGTCTTTTGATAAGTCTTACTGTAGATTTAGTCGGCTAAAAACGAATGGGTTTAGTTAGTTTAATGCATTCATTAAATGTTTCTATAAAATTTCCAAACTCATTATACATTTAACTGCTGTGACACATAACATGCCTTTATATTAAAATTAAATAAAACCACTTCTCCTAAAGTAAACAAAATATGGTCTTCCACTGAATTAAATAAGTTACCAATCTTATATAATATGCATTTTTTATAACAACTTGTATACATACATCATTCATTTGAGCAGACATATTTTAATCCTTATCAGGGCTACTGAAGTGATTAATTCAAAAGCAGTCCGTGTTTTCCTCTTTCTTTTGTTGATTCATTAACAGCAAGGACACAGACTACAATAACAAAATTAGGCTGCTGCCCCTTTAAAACAGATTGCACGGTTTCAACATGGCAACATTCTACCAACAGTTTACATTCACATAAGATGTGAACAGGTGTGTTTACATGAATTCAAAACAGACAATTTGACATCATTTAAGTTAGGATGCAGAATTCAATAACTGTGCGCTGTTTGAGGTGCTTTTCTATCTGTGATTCGGCTGTGTGCCCTCAGAAAACCGGACCGAATTAAGTGCTCTTTCACGTCACACTTTTCAAATGTACGTCTGCTCTTCTCTCACTCCCAGACGCTGACTTTTTTTTAATGTTTTATGAGACGTGCAGCAAGTGTATGTGATCGGAGGGTTCCAGTTCAAGTGAGCGCATCTACACCTTACCATGCAGGAGATTCATTCTGACTCGATGTCTGTCCAATCGTCCCTCCCTAACATTTTGTCTCGTTTTTATTTGTTGACGAAAACGTCAACAGATTTTCGTCATTGTTTTCGTCATTCAAAGAGTTCATTTCGTTAGTCTCATTTTCGTTTGTAAAAAAATGCTGACGAAAATTACGACAAAAATTAATACTGATATCAGTACGTGTTGCCTTGTTTAATTATAATTAGCAGCTAATTTTCACAATAAAACGCATACATACCCATTGTTTTATTATTCTTGAGACCGAATGTGACTTTCTTCATTTCAGATTTTGAAGCTGGCAAAACCTGGAGAGAACAAAAAAACAAAAAAAAAAAAAGACGAATTGAAAAAGATTAAGTAAAGACAATATACACATCTGCACCAAGGGCCTAGTGTCGACACCGCTTTCTCACCAGTACACTTGTGAGCTGGGAAAAATACCTTTTTACTGGCCATGCGTGTGCTTATTCCTGCAGCTTTACAGAAGATGGGTGCAGGAGCTTTCTTCTGTCTGAGGACAAACTCTTTAACTTTCTTGTTTTTAGTGACTGAAGGCTCTTTATCTTCCTAATGACAGAAAGGTAACAGCTCAGTGACCCTGATGATTAAAAGAACAATTAAAAATCACAGAGCCTGAAAGACTTACGCTGATGATTTTCGGTCTCTTGACACTCGTCTCGTCCGTGTGTCCATTCACCTGTGAAGGCTTCACCTCTTCCTTCTTCACCTTCCTCTTCCTCGCTGGCGTGATCTGATCCGCTGCCGATTTCTGCTTGCTCTTCTTCATTCCCATTCTTCCAGCAGGCCGCTGCCGTGTCTCTGTCTGTAAGTCGTCAACTTCTCCATTGGTGTCTGGCTCCGGGACACTGGAGACGTCTTTCTGTTTTTTCTTCTTCATAGGTGTTTTTCGTGAGGCTTTAGAGGAGTCAGAGGTGTCTACGGTCTCCTGTGAATCACACTGTTCTTTGACTTCAGCCTCCATCTGCTTGTCTGAGGAGGGCTTTTTCAGCTTCTTCTTGGATGGTGTGGTGGCTGAGACACAGCTTGTTAAACAAGCAGAAGTGAGCTCAGATTCACGTCCAGTTTCTCCTTCACCAACGTCTTTTGCTTTTTTCTTCAGTTTTTGCTTTTTCTTCAGTGGTACAGAAGTCACAATCTCTGCTGATGCAACACTAATTTCCATCTCTGAGCTGTCATTTGCTCCCTCTGATGTGTCTTCAGGCTTCTTTCTCGAAACAGTCTTCTTCCTTCGCTTCCTCTTCAGCAGTTTAAAGGCTTTCGGCTGTTTGTCCGCAGGTTCAGTGCTTGAATTCACAAGCATTCTTTCACTGTCACCTTCTGAGAGTTCAGCATTAGACTCCATCTTTTCTGTTAAATTTGCGGCTGCTTCCTCAACATCAGCGTCCTGTGTCTCCTCTGAAGGGTCTGTCTGGCCATCAACACTCTTTAAACTTTTGTTCTTTCTCTTTTTCTTGCTTTTCTTGTTTTCCTTTGATATGTCAGTGTCATCTGACGCAGCCGCTGACTCTGATTGACCTGTTGGAGATAAAATCAACAATTGACAGTTGACAAACTGTAATGAGCTTTAAAAATTATGTAATTAAGAAAAGCTAATAGAACGAAACAGTAGCAGTCATTATTCATATTCCTAGTTCCAAGTTATTGCATTTGTATCGTGCTGAAATCGCATTTGGTCTCGTACCATATCGCATACCCTGTTAGTGTTGTGCGCTTGCTCGGCCCTTTGTTGTGCTAAACAGTAAAGTGTATTCAGCTGAATTCAATTTCAGATTTTGTCAGATGGGTATAAAAAAAAAAAAGAGGTTAGTATACCATGGCAGCCCTCGTTTGAAGACCGACGAGTGTAAAGACAATCGACTCTACCAGGCAGGGACTTAAGTATCGCTTTTGATTCGTCGTCTTTCCTACACCTTGCTTCACTTCTGTTTCAGTTCACATGACTAACTCTTACTATGTGTTGTTATATCCCCACTATTACTACCACTCAAAAACCACGCATCACACACTGTAGGCAGCGCAATCCTAACAACCTGCGCACTTTGCCCATGTCTGCTAACACACTACTTTCTTTTTCTGTTGGTCTCTGGAATTGCCAGTCTGAGATAGATAAAGATAATAAAGCAGACTTCATTGCATCTACTACTAGTCATTCAAGACAAAACATCATGGCCCTGACAGAGACCTGAATCAAACCAGAAGACACTGCTACACCTGCAGCACTTTCCAATAATTTCTCATTTTCCCACACTCCCCATCTGACTGGAAGAGGTGGGGGTACTGGTCTACTTATCTCTAATAATTGAAAATTTAAAATCACATTCAGTCACTATTACCCAACCTTTTAAAATCCATCTTGTAGTTGTTTATCGCCCCCCAGGACCACAAGGTAACTTTGTGGATGAATAAGATATGCTCCTCTCAACCTTTCCTGAGGATGGTACTCCTCTAGTTTTGCTTGGAGGCTTCAACATCCACCTAGATAAACCTCAGGCTGCAGATGTCCACACTCAGCTTGCCCCCTTTAATCTCAGCTACAGCTACTCACAAGTCAGGCAACCAACTGGACCTTATTTACACACGACACTGCTCCACTGATCATGTGCTGGTTACTCCACTGCACACCTTGGATCACTTCCTCCTCACTCTTAACCTCAACATAGTTCCTGACACAACACATATCCCTCCACGTCATCCTTTGACGTGACCTACGTTCACTGTCACCTTTACAGCTATCTACTATGGTTTCATCTTCGTTTCTTTCATCTAAACAGTTTTCATCTGTTGATGCTAACAGTGCTACTGACACTTTCTGCTCCACTCTTACAAATTATTTAGACACTGTCTGCCCCCTGTCTTCCAGGCCAGCCTGTACCACCCCTTCTGCTCCTTGACTGTCTGATGTTCTCCATGAACATTGTTCTTAGCTCAGGGCTGCTAAATAGGTTTGGCGCAAATCAAAAAAATCCTACTGGCCTCAACGTCTATCAGTCAGCCCCCTTTTTTTCTCTGCTAATGTCTCCACTGCTAAAAGGACACTCCATCACAACAAAATTAATTTGTCTAACTCTCGCATAATCTTTAAAACATCTTTCTCCTTCCTTTGTCCTCCTCCTGCACCTCCTTCATCAACTTTAACAGCTGATGACTTTGCCATGTTCCTCATTAATAATTTCAAAACCATCAGTGCACAATTTCCATACCACAATCTGCCAAGCACATTTTACCAGCAAACATCCTTCACTCTCTGAGGCAGAAGTCTCCAAACTCATCCTTTCTAATCATCCTACTACTTGTCTGCTTGATCCTAGTCCATCTCATCTCCTTCAAGCCATTTCTCCTGCAGTTGCACCTGCACTCACTCACATCATTAACACATCCCTTTACACTGGTTTTTCCCTCTGCATTTAAACAAGCTCGTATAATGCCACTACTTAAGAAACCCACCCTTAACCCATCTCTGTTAGAGAACTACGGACCGGTTCCCATTCTTCCTTTCATATGACCACAGCCATGTCATCCTTCATTCCAAGACTGTTTGCCCACTGAAGCTAAGCAGGGCTGAGCCTGGTCAGTACCTGGATGGGAGACCTCCTGAGAAAACCCTGTGGTCTATGTGGGTCCTAATCCCTCTGTATAGCATCTGGGACACTACACTGTTAAAAAGTACTGTCCTTCGAATGAGATGTTAAACCGAGGTCCTGACTCTCGGTCATTAAAAATCCTATGGTACTTCTTGTAAAGAGGGGTGTATGCCCAGTGTCCTGGCCAAATTCCCTCCTCTGGCCTTTGTCAATCATGGCCTCCTAATAATCCCCATTCATTGAATTGGCTCTATCACTCTCTCTCCTCTCCACCTGTAGCCGATGTGTGGTGAGCGCACTGGCGCCGCTGTCCTGTAGCTGCCGTCGCACCATCCAAGTGGAAGCTGTACACTGGTGGTGGGTGAGGAGAGATCCCCCCATATGATTGTAAAGCGCTTTGGGTGTATGGCAACACAATGAAAGCACTATATAAATGTGCTCATAAACTCATTGCAAAAACACTTGAACGAGCGGTGTTCAACCAAGTCTCTGCCTTTCTCACACAGAACAACCTCCTGTACAGCAACCAGTCTGGCTTCAGAAGTGGACATTCAACTGAGACTGCCTTGCTCTCGGTTGTTAAAGCCCTAAGACTGGCAAGAGCGGATTCCAAATCTTCAATAATTATCTTGCTGGATCTGTCCACTGGTTTTGACACAGTTAACCACCAGATCGTCCTGTCAGCCTTGGAAAATGGCATCTCAGGAGCCGCACTCCAGTAGTTTGACTCTTACCTCTCAGACAGGTCCTTCAGGGTATCTTGGAGAGGTGAGGTACCCAAGTCACAACATCTAGCTAATGGGTAGAGTGACCACCTGTCCTGCTTTGTACCGCACAGAATTTTCATCCCTTGTCCTGCACATCGCATACTGAGAAAATTCCCTGCATTTTCATCAGTATGTTGGTTTATAATTATCATATTAAGAAAACATTCATGCGTTCTTCTGACTTTTTTTAGAAAGCTTTTTATTTATTCTTTTTGCGGCTTAGTTTCCACACAAAGGTTTTGCGGAGCTCATAAAGTGATCTAGCCGCACTGACGGAAATGGTCGAGCGCACACGGAAAAACAGGATATTCTCCATTGGTTTTAACCAATTAAAATAATTGAGGCAGCTTTCAGATGCGACTTTCTTCTTATTTTAATAGTTTGTTTGATGCGGTTTCAATGGCGCGTTATTTTAATGACAAATGTCAACAGTGCATTATTGTAATGCGGGATTAAAATGCGCAAGCCCTAACCCTAAAAAAAAAAAAGAGACACTTTTTCTCGCTTGCATGTGCGGACTCAGAAACATAAATCATCGCATAAGACAACAGATGCAATTAGTACTTGTACAGCATAACAGGAGAAAATGTATCTTTCTCACATGTGTCCCGCAAAATTACATCCATGTCCCACAACAGATCTATTGCCAGGTGGTCACCCTACCTACCCAGGGCTCAGTTCTTGGACCACTTCTCTTTTCTGTCTACATGGCATTACTAGGTTCTGTCATTCAGAAACATGGCTTTTTATATCACTGCTATGCTGATGACACTCAAAACCTTTCATTCCATCCTGATGATTCGACGATAGCTGCTCGGATCTCAGCTTGTCTAACAGACTATTTCTAGCTGGATGACGGACCATCACCTTCAACTCAACCTTGCCAAGACAGAACTGCTTGCAGTTCCATCAAACCCATAGTTTCATCACAATTTCACCATCAACACATCACATTAACCGTAACTCCTTCAAAAACAGACAGAAACCTTGGAGTTGTGATTGATGATCAGCTGACTTTCTCAGACCACATTGCTAAAACTGCCCGGTCCTGCAGATTTGCTTTATTCAACATCAGGAATATCAGGCCCTTTCTTTCGGATCATGCTTCACAACTCCTTGTTCAAGTTCTTGTTCTGTCCAGGCTGGACTATTGCAATGCTCTTTAAGCAGGTCTTCCAGCCAGTTCTATCTTACATCAAATGTTCCCTCATGGTGGAATGACCTGCCCAACTCATTCTGAACAGACCTTAGGCATCTTCAAGAATTGGCTAAAAACACATCTCTTTCATCTTTATTTTGACCCTCTAATTCTATTCTTTATATAAAAAATAAAAAAAAAAAATCCAAAAATGCTTGCCCTTTTAGACTTATACTCTATTCATTAACTTACTACTTAAAAAAAAAAAAAAAAAAAACTAACACTAGCTTCTCTGTTCTTTCTGTACTCTATTTGTTTTTTCCTCTTTATTACCAAAAAGCAAAAAAAGAAGGCCTCCATCACTAGCTTGCTTTTTCTTTTTCTATTTCTATTCTGTTTTCTTTTTATTACATAATTAAAAAAAGACCTTGCTACGTGTTCTGTGCTAGGCTAACTGAGACTTGTAATAGCACTTGCATGTTCTTTCTTTTATTGCTTTTGTTGATTTTGATTGCTTCCATCGTCCTCTTTTGTAAGTCACATTGGATAAAAGCGTCTGCTAAATGTCTAAATGTAAATGTATCCACTTTCAACATTGCTTATTAGATTGTAAGATACACATCTTATAGGCATCCATAAGCATCAACATAGGCCCATTTATATATATATAAAAAATAAAAAAAAGAAACTCCAACTGATTCCTTCTGATTTAAAAGCACAAACCGTTGGATTTGTCCAGTGATGATGACTCTTTCCTCTCTTTATTCTTTTGTCTCTTTCTCCTTTTTCTCTTTCTTTTTTGATCGTCATCATCATCTGTATCATCAGAGGACACATCCTCCACTTCATCCTGAGGGAACACACCTAAAGATGGGACAGGAAAAAAAAAATCATAACTGACTATGGACATATAAACCATTGTATTAAAACCCGGTCACTAGTAGGAGAGCTCACCTTCGCTCAGGTCTCGGAAACTTCATGCCACAGAGAAAGAGAAAAATCAAACACATAAAATTACACACAGTAAACAAAACGGACCACTTTTAATTATGTTCATTGTCTGCTGGAGTCTCATTTCCTCAAAGCAACAAACAAAACTTACATTTTCACAAACTTGTAAATCTTGGACCTGTTGAAGCTCTGTATCTTCGAGTTACTGGCCAGCGCAAAAAGTCGGTCCGCTATCGCACCATAGTCGAACTGAACAAGAAAAATAACATTGCACGCATACATATATAGATATAGAACAACTAGAAAACCTCTGTAAGCGATTCAATAGTGTTCGTCAAAAAATCTCTAAAGATGATCCCTGTTGATTAATGCATCCTACTGTATTGCTATCAAGGACAGTTCAAAAACCTTACAAACACCTAGTTTGTCTGCTACAATGCTTTGGGATCTACAGTTAATACAAATACTGCATTTAAAAAACATCTGAGCATCAAAAAAGAAAGAATTGTGTCTTAAGTTCCAAACTTTTCGTATATGAAAAATGCACTTGAAAAAATGAAATGAATGAAAGATGAAAGTTTCAGAGGCACTTTGAAAACATGACTGACACAACGTTATTTTTTTTTTTAAAAATTTTTTTTACATGCGACAAGAAATTCAGACTCAGTGTGCAAGGGGACCTTTACACACACAAAATGAAACACACCTGAAGAACAGGTCCACATGTGTCGTCATCCTTAGCGTCCGTGTCATCCAAAAACCAATCCTCGTTTTCGTCACAGTTCTCCTCACAATCTGACACACCAACCAAACAAAACATTTCAATCAAATGACATAAGCAGGTGTGAACATAAGTGGTCCTCAGGTGCGCATACATGACCAAAGTAAAAAAATGTTCTGGGTAAATAAGTTCAGACCAATCTTGTACTGACATAGATGACATCAACATTTTAGATCGACTAACTGCAATGTAAACCGTACAGTATGGCTGTGCCGGTGGTACACCAAACACATTTATACTAGGGCTGTCAAAATTAATGTGTTAATTGTGCAATTTTTATTTTTTCAGTTTAACGCACTGAAAATACAGAAATGTTCTATCTCGTGTGTTTCAGTATTTCTCTCCTCACATTTTGTCACCAGTTTGCCATGTAATTTATTTTACATTAATATCATCGCATATACCTTCGGTTTTCTCTGAGTTTTTTGAGATGGATTTAGTCTTCAGCTCTTCGTTGTCCTGATCGTTTTCAGATTCTTCACACGAGTCCAGCTCTTCCCCTGCATTCTGACGAATCTCTCTCTTCAGATCCTCGATGGCGTAAGGAACTTGATCAACGATGATGTTAAAGATATTGCTGCCGACGGCCTTCAGCAGGACCCGACTGAAGAGGAGACACGTATAAAATATAGGACCAGAGGAAAAATGATCGTTATATACATCTCAGTTCAATGGCATATTTATCAATTGAATGAAGTAGTGAATGTCATACTCTTTGGTTTTGGCCATAGTCTTGAAGAAAGGCTCAATAAAGGTCTGGTTCTGGTTTGCTGTCAGCTGGAGAAGATAAACGCAAAACATATTTTAAGCTCTGCATTATAACTGGAGTTAATTAGATAACCCTGTATATCACAATTACGAGAAGAAGCTAGAGAAACAGGACTAGAACTAAGATGTTTAATGGACAAATAAGGCTTCTGTTTCGACGCTAGTCTGGTGTGACAGATCTGTTTCTGCCATCAACCCTTCCTCTTTACTGAGAGTACAACAGCACATAAACATGATGGACATCAGAAGAACCAGAACAACTCACTGAAATCAATCATGTAATCGATCAATCAGTGTTTCAGCTGCAGAAAACGGTTAACAAAACTACTTGTGACACTACATTCAACCCAGAAATGTCATTCAATTTCCACAAACTTCGTAGTCAGCTAGCAAACATTCATGCACTATATTGCATATTCATTCTATTTTTATTTAACTACTAATGACGCATTAATTATTAAATGTGTTGAACTAATCAGACATAAATTCTTGTACCAAACAGGCACCATTAAACTGATGTTTTGTCAATGAATTGGAGTAGAAACACATGATCTTATCAGAAAGCAGAGATCCCCATTTCTGGAGCCCAAAACTGAAAAGGCGTCTTTGGGACAAAGTGATTCAGAATGATGGAGCAGCTCACATCTTTGTTTCTAATTTGCTGGGATGCTCAAATGTGCCTGTGTGACTCATGACAACAAACCTCACAGTTTCTTACGAGTCAAACATTTAACATTTCCCATACTTGACAAGCTCAATGCATGCGCTGATCAATGCCTATATGTGAAAGTATGCCTACATTTAATCTGTACATCATATACAGATTCTTCTGAATTGAAGTTGAGATGAAGTGGACTGAATATACTAGACACTAATGATTTCTCACCGAGCTGTTTTGGTGCTCTTATCTCTTATTTTAAGTGAATTTTGGACTCAAAACAAAACAACAAAACTAACACATCACAAAGTGCTTCAACAGCTATGTTTACATGCAGCCAAATAATCTGTTTAGAATGGGACTGATGGCTCAGGCGAACTGAAAAGCCTTCATGTAAACACCTCAGCTTATCAGACTTGAGCAGGATCTAAATGAAACCTCAGCCTGGTGTAAACTCAAAATAATCAGATCAACAGGAAAAAATGAGCAGGTAAACATCAGAATATGACTAACGTTGCACGATATACCGGTACTTAAAAAGTATCATGATACCCTACTTTTAAAACCTTCCGCATTTTACTAGTAGTGGTACTTTAAGAATGCATTTTAATAAGAGCCGTATTTCTGAGTGTCTGTGTTAGTGGATGCCGCAGACGCTGTTTTGTTTACTACACACAAACGCGTGACGCTCGCTGTGTTTTCAGCCTCTGCCG
>JAHKKF010535741.1:0-16382 GCA_019740295.1 Labeo calbasu | reverse complement strand
GTCAAGCCCATGACATGTGCACATGGCCAATTTTTGTCTCTGAATTGCTCAGATATTTAACTACAAAAGTGTTACTTTTTGTTGTCCTTTGGTGTGACATCCCTAAATTGTATTTTCTTAATTAAAAACTGTATGTTAAACTACATAATCATGGAAAATTATGCAACTGTCTCTTGCAAACTGTTAATGACAGGTTAGCTTGGAATAGCAGTCATTAATTGACACAAAAGGCTGAAACATCCTGTGATGTGACAGAAAATGTCCTCCGGTGTGACGCCTGTACTGTCACACCATATAGTTTCAATTATATATTAATATTTTGCTGTATCATAAGTATCAATCATATTTAGCTGTGCTGCACATGCTGCCAGGTGGGCTAGAAGAGTTTCAGTAACATACTGAATATATTTTGTTGATGAAAATTATTTAGTTTGGTTAAATAAAAAAAAAACATGTTGACATTGTTTGTATCAAAATGAAACTTTCTTTCTCATTTGTCATGTTCAAAACTAAATAGAAATACTTTAATAATACTTTTTAACTACCATTTCTGTCCTTTAGTGTGACAATGTCCAATGGTGTGACATAATGTCCTGTAGTGTGACACACATAAAAGAACCACAGATTTGTTTTTATCTCAAAATATCTTTAAAAAAAAACAGTTGAGAATTGCAATATGGCAGCATAGGGGAAAATTATGTTAATTATAATTTCATATTAAATAAATAACACTATATGAAAATAAGTTTCTAACAATGAAGATAAATGTCTCTCATGCTATTTATATAGTATTTTTATGATACAGTTCAGTAATAAAAAAAAAAAAGGCTGTCAGCTACCCATGTCTTTATAAAAGCAAAAGAAATAAAAGTTTTTGGTGTTTTACTGACACTAGCATTCAATTTTATGTAAAGGTGTGTTTTGGAGTTATAAGACTGTTTTAATAACGCAATAATGTAAGAGGAGGCATGTTTTTCCATTGAGCTAGGATTGCAAAGTTTTATTTTTTCCACGTTTCATCCACATAAATGAGAAAAAATATATTTATTTGAGATATCAGTATTAGTATCAATATCTGACACTGCCAGTAGGATCAATAAAATAGTGGTAAACTCACACCGCTGGTTGAGCCAGCATTGCTGTGTCAGGCTCGTCTGGATCACTTTCAGCGTTACATTTTTTATTTATCACCCCAAAAAAAGCCAGACAGCAGTATTCTGCTGCAGTGTGTGAATACAGCCATGGCGTCTCAATTCCATTTCTCAGACAAAAAACTAATCAGATCAGACCCCTGTTGTGCGTCATCTATCAATCTAAAGAGCCAAAGCAACATATCGTACACGTCTCACAAATACAGTAAAGAGAATCATCCTCATTCAGTTTGACCTTGGTTCCTCTCAACAAGAACACGTTTTTTACTGAGAGCACTAAAGAGCTTGACTGAAGAAACGAATCGGTTCTGCGTTACTTTCACTGACCTCACTGGGACTATTTTCTCAGTGGTTGGTGTTTGAAATGACTTCACTTTAAAGGTCTGTAATTGAGTTCTACCTGTGACAGCGAGAGTAAAGCCACATGTGGTCAAGTACCCAATGGTGAACGCTAAAACCGTATTATTTTCCCCCATCAAAACAAGGCACAGTAACTTAAGTCTTTAAACTTAAGAAAGTAGATTCAGTAACTGACAGAATAGATAATAGCGACAAAACTGCTCGTGCAGACAATGTCGCTTTCTTCTGAATATAACGCTTCACTGCTATAAAGACCATTGTTCAGTTGATTGAAAACCACCACGCTTTCAACCTTCAATCATGAAAAAGGTGAATTACACAATTAAGTACATTCAGTCTTATCCGTACCACCTTATCCAGCTTCCTCTGTATTTCAGGCCTCATGCGGTGGACCCCGAATGACCTCATGTTGTGCGCTCGGGGTTGTTAGCGCTCAGGCTTCTGCAGGCTCCAGCACGTTCCCTCATTAGTGGAAGCACAGGAGTTTCACAGTGGCTGTGGAGTGTGACACTGCTGCCCACCGCCGGTCTGAGACCTCGGGTCAGGGCAGAGATCATCAGAACCTCTGCAGGAAACAGTTTCAAGTCGATGCACTGAGAGTAAAGCTTGCGTGCTGGGGGAAAGAACATGGCAGGACAGTGTAGCTGAGCTAAAATCCTCCAATGAGTACGATAAAGGGTGTCGAGAATATTCAGAAGCAGAGGATGCATACAACACGCACACAAGCTCACGTGTCTCCAAGAATCCCCTACTACTGTCCAGCTGGAGCCAGTGGATCTCAATTAGAAAGAATAATGTTTTTTGTTAAAATACAGCCGCTGCTTTTACTGCAGAGCGTACCTATAATGCATCATGGTGATATCAGCTCTGCCTTCCACTGTTCTGTAAGTGCAATTGATTTATCCTCCTCTGGAGAGAGAGGGAACACAGATAAACCAAGAGGCAAGCTCATAACAGGGCTGATCTTTCACCTGATCTCACACACTTGGACACCGGCCGAGGGCAGGCTAACATGTTGGGTTTTTTTAACGATTTCTCAAGAAAAAGTGATTGTGCTTGCTAGTTCGAAACTCTCCCTGGCACTAATGAGATTTGAGGGAGAGAAAAATAAAATTAATCACACCGGATGATGCTTTTATAATCGCTGTTCCGATGCAAACATCACGTAAAATCAGCCAGAAAACTGTCTGATAAAAGAGATCGTGGCCACAAAGGTTATTGTGATTATCTCACAACATGGCACATTCATCGTAACCTGGCAGCTCTGTGAGATTAAACTCAAATCTTTTCCATTCTGACTGAGAGATGCTATCTTCTGTTCTTCATCTTGTAATTTTCACACAGGTTAATTCCTTTAAATAAGAGGTACAAGGTTGGATGCACACACAGAGCGATCCAACAGAGGAATTATGGGTGAGGAAGATGGTCAAATAGAAATGAGGCTGATTAAACGAAGCAATCACTGTAATGGCTGAACTCAGTGGAGATCAAGAAGAGCATTGTGCGACTGTGTGATCAATGCCAAACGGCATCTATCTTTTGCCAACACACTGGCTGCATCCGAAATCGTATTCTTCCTCATTATGTACAGAACTGTCTACCTGATATCATGACGAAAACATATCTGTGGGAATTATTTTGCAAGACACAAAATGCAGTACATATCACTGCAGTTTCCAACAGAAATTAACACTAGAGGTGGTAAAACAGCAAGCACTTGTAATCGTTTTCATACACAGTTATGATTACAGCTCCATATGTTTCACTTTCCAGACGTAACAAGCTTGCGCGGTAGCTCAGCTGGCACGGAACTGGATTTAGGATGCATAATCTTTGGGTACGAATCTTGCGAAAAACATGACTCATGATGAAAGACCTGAAAGATGAGAGATTGAAAAACAAGGTAAAATGGCATGCTTGCGATTACGTTTTTACGTCACATTTGCTTTTGTTCATAATATAGAGTGGGTTTAGGTGTAATGCAGATGGTACGTTATTTTAAAACCTCACGAAGCATCGGAGCATTCAGATGTAACCCCAATTTGTAATCGTCAACATTTTCATAAGTAACTAATTTAATTACATGTTTTTTTTTGTCAGTAACTGTAACAGATTACAGTTACATTTATTTTGTAATTAAACTACGTAACTATTTCCTCCCCAACACTCACAACACACATATATATACAATATAGCATTTACTTTTTTTTAACTCTTGGGAAGTAATTACTTATTCAAAAGAAGTAATTACTCATAGAATACGTTTGTTTTGGGTTTTTTTCTTTTTAACGCCATTCCAGCATCTACGGCTATATTCATGGCGAGAACCAGTAATCTATAGTCTTACACACAAGTTGGGGGGACAATTTAGAATCTTCAGTTCACCTGTACTGATCCAACTGCATGTCTTTGGGCTGTGGGAGGAAACCAGAGTACCTGGAGTAAACCCATGCTGAACTCACAGAATATGCAACTTTAAATGCAACCCAAGTGATTTTAGCGAGAGATGTTACACTTCACCTTACGACGGAGACAAAATATGTCTAACAAGTTTTGTGTTTTGTGTTTCCTGAAAGTCTGTAAAGCAGCCAGCAGCATCATTATCATCTCTGAGGGTGTTTTCACACTAGAGTCACTTTTATGAGAACCGACAGAAAAATAATTCAACTGTCCTTGCATCCACACTGCTCTTTTTTGGGGACTATAACAGAAGATGGGGTTATGACAATTTGTTTAGCTTATGAGGTCAAATTAAAAAAAAAAAAAAGAAGAATGAATGAATGCATGAATTGCTCACGATAGATGCAGTTAGAAAATAGATGCTGAGTGAATGTATATTGTATTTTTTACCCTTTTATGTGGGACTGAAACGTCCATTAAAATGTCCATTTTGGATGTTTGTTTTTTGTTTGTATAGAATAGAATAGAATAGAATAGTTTTACTCTTAGTGTATTATTTTAAAGTTTAGCAAATACTGTAGATGCCCAATAATCATGACAGTTGATTTATTTATTTATTCTTAATTTTCATTCAGTTATATTTAATTATATTCAGATCAAAAGTTGACATACACCTTGCAGAATGTGCAAAATGTTAATTATTTTACCAAGATATTTCACATAAAAGACTTTTACTTTTATAATTCACAAGAGAAAATAATAGTTACATTTAGAAAAATTACCCTTATCAAAAGTTTACATACACTTGATTCTTAATACTGTGTTGGTACCTGAATGATACGATATGATGATCAAACACTCACGGATGCTCCAGGAAGAAACATGATGCACGAGTCGGCCAGGGGGTAAAAACTTTTTGAATTTAAAGATCGGGGTAAATTTAGGAAAAGTATCTTCTGTAGCTTCTGATGGGCACTACACAATGAAAAAATATGATATTTAGGCAAAATAAGGAATCTTCATTTTGTTCAAAAGTTTACACCCCCTGTCTCTTAATGCATCGTTTTTCCTTCTGATGCATCAGTGAGCGTTTGAACCTTCTGTAATAGTTGCATATGAGTCCCTCAGTTGTCCTTAATGTGAAAAGATCTCAAAATCAGTTAGTCAATGTTGGAAATTGCTAAAATACACAAAAATGCTGAACAACTAAAGAATTTGTGGGACCTGAAGGATTTTTCTGAAGAACAGTGGGCAGTTTAAGTGTTCAGGACAAATAAGGTACTCGTGAACAACCATCACTAAACAAAACAAAACTAACAAACTGCTGTGGATTATTCAGGTAACAACACAGCATTAAGAATCAAGTGTAGGTCATTTTTATAAATTCAACTATTATTTTCTCTTGTAGACTATATGTAAACATCTTTTATGAGAAATATCTTATTCAGGTCAGTACTGAAGAAAAAAAATTACATGCATTTTGTATGATCCCTCTTATTTTTGTAAAATAATTAACATTTTGCAGATTCTGCAAGGTGTATGTAAACTTTGGACCTCAACTGTATGTTTTTAATATGGTACTCATTTGGTCTCCATAAAACTCCAATAAGTGACTTATGTCCTCTGTGTCATTGCTTGTCATCATTACTTTTAAACAGGCCCTGAAACAAGCCAAGTGTAAAAACATCATGAAAGCAAAAATGGCTCTTGCTTTAAAGGCCATGGCAGGCAACAAAGGAAAAGTCAATGTGTCACCAATCACAGGAGCCAATAATGCAAATGTCAATAGCAGACCCAAAGCAGCCTGAGAGTGAGACCATCTGACTGATTGACAAACCCAATACTTTAGACAGACAGACAGCACCAGTGATAATCAATCACTTCTATGTTATCAGAGACAGGCTTATATCATGGTAAATCAATAAGAGGATGTTTTAATGGTACTTCAGATGTAAACATTCAGGTTTAACATTTGAGAGCATTACTGGCCTCTAAAACAGCATGTTAGCACTTGTTTTGCTGGCTTTTTAACCAAGCTGAATTTTGGTTAGACCAGAGACAGCATAACAAGGTGACTTTTTGTGACTTTTCAAAACAAACAAACTGGATTTAGTATTATTTTTTCCTGAAAATGAATTTTACTATAATGTCATTCCCTACTTTCACATAGTTATATAAACACACAAACACACACACACAGACTCAATCTTCCCTGCTTATCCATTCAGAGAATGAGCTACAGTCCCAACACACTGGAGCCCTTGGAGAAGAATTCATTTAGGAGGGCATGAAATAAGAAATTTCATCGCTTGACTGGCCACAAGGCACAATCCAATCACAGCACACATTAACAGTAACGTGGAGTTATGCAGATGAGTCGACCTTTCCCGTCAACCCCGCTGCTGGGCTGTGAGCCGGCTCTACGGCAGCAACAGATACAGATTTTGCATGTAGAAGCCGTCGACACAGATGCCTGAAACTCCTCTCATTTTAAAATGCCAGGCCAAAGCATGGAGCCACAGAAACAATGTATCTAGTGTTAATAATAACACAATTGTCGTAGCCCGAGCACTTGCCAAAGCTGTGAATATAATTGCATCAACTGTGAGGTAAATGTCACTACTCGTACAAAACACTCTCACCTTTTGTAGTAGTTTCATGTGAAAAATATTCCAAGAGATTGATGTTCTGTGCAAGCGCACATAAAATTTCAAATGCAGCACTTCCTCATTAAAGGAGAAGTCCACTTCCAGAACAAAAAATGAAAGATAATGTACTCACCCCTTGTCATCCAAGATGTTCATGTCTTTTTCCATATAGTGGACTTCTATGGTCCCCCGAGTATGAACTTCCAAAACGCAGTTTAAATGTGGCTTCAAACGATCCCAAATGCGGTTGTAAACAATCCCAGCCACAGAAGAAGGGTCTTATCTAGTGAAACGATCAGTTATTTTCATAAAAATAATACAATTTATGTACTTTTTAATGTCAAATGCTCGTCTTGTCTCAGTCTGCCTGAACTATTTTTTTTTTTTCGGTTCATGACAGTTAGGGTATGTCAAAAAACTCCCATCTCATGTTCTCCCTCAACTTCAAAATTGTCCTATATCACTGTTTTACCTTTTTTGTTATGTGTGTTTGATGATCTTTGCATGTTCACTTTGCAAAGACTGGATTGGAACTTCTGCAGCAATGTAGGATGATTTTGAAATGATTTTTGAAGTTGAGGGAGAAAATACGATTGGAGTTTTTCGACATACCCTAACTGTCTTAAGCCAGAATACACAGAGTTCAGGCAGAGCAAGACAAGACGAGCGTTTGAGATTAAAAAGTATTTAATTTTTATTTTTTTAATGAAAATAACCGATCGTTTCGCTAGATAAGACTCTTCTTCTTCGGCTGGGATCGTTTACAGCTGCATTTGGGATCGTTTAATGCCGCATTTAAACTGCATTTCGGAAGTTTAAACTCGGGGCACCATAGCAGTCCATTAGATGAAGAAAAATTCCTGAAATGTTTATCTCAAAAAACAATTTCTTTACAGCTGAAGGAAAAAAAAAAGACATGAACATCTGGGATGGCAAGGGGGTGAGTACATAATCTGTACATTTTTTGTTCTGGAAGTGGACTTCTCCTTTAAACAAAGATTTCCAGCACAACTAAACTGTATGAGGTGTTTAAACTGACATAGAAAATGTAAATTATTTCATTTATGCACCCTCGTCCATAAGAAATTGATTTAAAAAAAAAAAAAAAGTATTTCTCCCTCTCTCTCAGGTAACAGATGTGGCATTTCCCAACTCCATTGCTTCCCTTTGAGTCTCTCAGCAGCCTCTGTAGCCAATCAACACATTCAGATTGACTTTGCAAACAGTTACACCTGGCCCAACTCAAAGCCTTGCCACATGACTCGCAAGGAAAAATGAAAAGTGCAATTTCTTTCATATGCCCTCTCCTTGCTCCCTCATTCTTAACAACCACTTCAAAGCAACTTTGGCTGCTCTCTCTCTCTATCCTCTCTACTCATAAGCCATGAGAGACTTGAGAGGTGTTGCTCATCAGAAGTGTTGCAATGTATTATTGAAATGATTTGGAGCGGGGCACGCAGACGTTGACCTCACTTCGGCAGGATGAACTTAGGGCACGGCTGAGAGCACACAGCACACCGACACAGCTGCATTCAATATTTATACACGCAAATGTCCCATTGGCTAAATTTACAGCGTAATTATTAACAGCTTTAAATTTCGGTATTCATGCCGGCTTTGAAAAACTTCATACAATTTATGTAATGACTCTAAAATGGTGTAACTATCAAACCAAAATGAACATTTTACAACTTACATCCTACTTTTTTGAGAATTAAACCACATGACAAATTATCTGATATTTTAACAAGGCAGAGAAGGTTACTTATGATTTGAAACAAAGTCTCAGTTTTCAAATTTTGTCTTTAAGAAATTCGAACAGTACATCAGTGCTCGACAATAAGGAGTGCGCGATGGCCCGGGGCCAGCGTAAAAGACGCTCAAGACAGTTGACGAATTTGTCACTGGCCCGATTGGACCACTGCCGCATTGTCATGAAAGTTTATCATTTGCACATGTTTTTAAGCCTTGTTAATTTAAAATGTCAAGCGATCACAGAGAGTGTTTCTGACGGACAAACAGCCTACAAAAGTATGTCAAAATATTCGTCTTGATGATTAACTTCGTAGCTTTAACGATGATTAATTCATATTTGAATTATACAGTGGAGTACAGATGCACCAATGGACCGGACATATTTCAACCGATCTCTGTTCCGGGAAAAATACTGTAGCAGGCAGAGCAAGATCATGGTTCACAATGCACAAAATTTTGGAAATATTATCCTAAATATTGAAACAGGGGGTTATACAAATGTGTCTCTGAGGGGAACTGACTACTTTAAGAAAAGTTTACATGCCATTTTCTTTCCATTTGCCTCTGTATAATGCATTTAAACTAGTGTTCATAAGCACGGCGCTGCTTTGTTTACAGCGGTAACCAAAGAAACTTATTATCACTGTTATTCCATTCCATTCCATTAATGATAATAAAGGAATTTTTGAACAAACAAATAATGTTTGAACTTTATATTTGTTAGGCTAGTAGGTTTTGCTGTGGTATCGAAATTGGAATCGAGAATTGTACAATTTAATTGGTATGTAAAATTTTGGTGTCAAATAAAACATAGCATGAGTCAAAAACAATGATAACATCAACTATTTTATGTTTTGTGGCAGGGCCAGTGAACATTTTGACCAGGCAAGTAAAAATTTTAACCACTGGCCCAACCGGGCCAGTAGAAAAAATCCTTAGCGATGAGCCCTGGTAAATACTGTTTTGTGGATCTTCAATGTATCGTGACAGACCGCTGTCTCAATTCAAGCAGCATGTTAACCGATCATCTCTTCCTCTTCACTAGTTATAGCATGAAATAAACATGAATGAACATCAGAAGGTATCTTGTTTTTAACCACAGAAAGACATCAGTACGCACCTTTTTTCAAGTTCAAGTGCACAATGTTAATCTACTCTCCTGTCAGGTACGTTTTCGTCATGAGATCAGGTAGAATAAAGACTTGACTTGAACTATGAAATGAACTTGAATGCACTGCGCAATCACGATTACAGTGAACAAAGCTAGATGACAGAGAGAAGTCAATGAAAACATGACTAACAAGATACACCTGTGAATAATAAAACAATGAACCAATGAGAGAACGGGACGCATGACCAAAACAACCAATCAGAACAGGTCATATGAACTAGGGAACGGCAAGAAACAAGAGAAGCAAGGGAAACACATGACAGGAACATGAAACACGGTAAAAGCAAATTACAAAATAAAAGACAAGAACATAAACAAAACCAAAAACACACCTGACACTAGCGACAAACCCTTTGAATTTTGAAATGTTTCGAAACCAAGGTTTGAAAGAGTATGAAGTAACAAAGCTTTGTTTGACTAGAAACTCCACTGATTAGAAACAAACAATTTGTAAATGTTTCAAAGTTCATGAAGCCATATTTCGAAAGCGCCCAACATGGACCCAGCAAATGACTTTGAAATGGCAGACAAAGATTTTTCAAATATTAATCAACAGTGAATTATCATTTATAACCAACTGTGTGTAAAAAAGTCACTATATTCAGCATATTAAAACAAAACTGACAACCACATTCAGCTGCTGTGTGAACGTGGCCTTGGATAGTGAAAACTGTAAACAGACCCAGAGGTTAAGGAATATGATTATTTACACGATCATAATGATCAAAGAAATGGGCTATTTAAGTTTACAGTATTTATTTATTTATTTATTTTATTTATTTTATTTATTTTGAGGCGGCCTTATGAAAAAGTGTTTGGATTGCATAATGTTGTTTTACAAGATGCTTGATGGGATATTTTTTTCCCCTGAGGACTAGGTTGTCCTTGGCAGTAATTTTATCCTGAGCGTAACGCACTCTGCTCAAATCAATACATCTGTGTGGATGCGTTTCCAGGCCTCTCACCTCATCTTCTCACAATTTACAGACAGAAGCACAAGCGCGTGTACAGACAAGCACAGATTTACACGCTCATACCTGTCTCGGAGTCTCACACATCCGCACAGTGATGCTGGCTTGACTACTAACCACTAAGTGAAGAAGACCTGCACAGCCCCTGTCAGTCAGAGTAATGGGAGCTGATTAGGCATAGAAAGATCCAGTTACAGTGGGAGGACGTGAGGAGGTGAAAGGGGAACTATGGACTTTAGTCAGGATAGACAGCATAGTTCATTTAGAGTGAATTGAAAAAAGGCTGAGGGACAGACGTACAATTGTGCCAGTTGTTCTGATAAAACATTGCAAATATGTTACCAATATACATACAAACAAAGCTCTTTGTAAGTATATCCTTCACTCGGGGTTTAGAAGCAGTTTTGAATGTGGCACAATGGTATAATGTTATGGCCAAAGCCATAAAAACACATTTTTGTTTCTTAAAATTGAATAAAGATTAAAGGGATAGTTCACCCAAAATTCCCCACTGACCTCAACAGTAGTTTTTCCATACTATGGAAGTCAGTGGGTACCAGCACCTGTTTGGTTACCAATGTTCTTTAAAATATCTTCTTCTGTGTTTTGGAACAAATTATAAATTATTTTTGGAACAAATTCGGAACAAAGAGTAAATGATGACAACTTGCATTTTAGGTGAACTAGCCAAACAAACAAACAAACAAATAAATAACCTTTTAATTTAGAAAAGCAAGGGGGAAAAAAAAGAAACAGACATTTTAAGTTGTTGCCAAAGCAACATTTTTTCATTAAAAATTCAACAAAATTACTTACATTTTAAAATTAAAAACTATAAAAATTAAACGTAAAAAATTTAAACAAAAAAAGTCAATGTATAAAAAATAAAAATGTTATATATATTAATATTTTTAAAAAACACACAAATATATTTGTGTGGCATGAACAACTAGGGGTTGACCAATATGTGTTGTTCAGGGCAGATGCAGATACCGATTATTACAGATCTAGTAGACCGATAACCAATATTTTGAACCAATATATATTTCTGGTGTATAAATGAAAATTTATGTCAAAATTAAGAATAGCAAGGGCTCTAACAAAAACTCTTTAAATGCTTTTAAGTTATTTTATCGCCAAGCCGGTTTTGAAAATGGCCAACAACCATAAAACTGCTTAATATCGGCATCGATAATCAGCCAGGCCAATAATTTTTCTACCCCTATGAGCAACTCTCTTAAAAACACAACAAACATTTGTACAACACTTAAATGAATGCTATCGTCATCCATCAACTGGTTAAAATTGTTCTTAAAGTGATTCCAACAATGATTTCCTCTGTGTCATTATTGTTACAGAAATGCAGTACACAGCTGAGGTCAAAAGTTTACATACACCTTGCATAATCTGAAAAAATGTTCATTGTTTTACCAAAATAAGAGGGATCATACAAAATGCATGTTTTGTTTTTTTATTTAGTACTGACCTGAATAAGATATTTTACATAAAACACATTTACATATAGTCTATAAGAGAAAATAATAGTTGAATTTATAAAAATTACCCCATTCAAAAGTTTACATCCCCTTGATTCTTAATACTGTGTTGTTACCTGAATGATCCACTGCTGTTTTTTTTTTTTTGTTAGTGATAGTTGTTCATGAGTCCCTTGTTTGTCCTGAACAGTTAAACTGCCTGCTGTTCTTCAGAAAAATCTTTGATTATCCAACATTTTTGTGTATTTGAACCCTTTCCAAAAATGACTGTATGATTTTGAGATCCATCTTTTCACAAAGATCAACTGAGGAACTTATATGCAACTATTACAGAAGGTTCACTCATGCACCGGAAGGAAAAACCATGCATGAAGAGCTGAAAACTTTTGAACAGAAAGGAGATTTTTCTTATTTTGCCATTGAGATTTTTTAACCAAAGTGTATTATAGACTTTTCATTAAGACCCTAAAGAATCATATCAACTTGTGGAAAATGGGCATCCAATGATCCCTATAAAAATCAAGGGGTTGTAAACTTTTGAACGGGGTCAGTTTTATAAATTCAACTATTCTTTTCTTTTGTTGACTATATGCAAACTTTCTCATGTGACATATCTTCTTCAGGTCAGTACTAAATAAACAATAACATGCATTTTGTATGAACCCTCTTATTTTGTTAAAATAATTAACATTTTGTAGATTCTGATACAGGGATGTAAACTTTTGACCTCAACTGTAGATGACAACAGAACTTTTAATAAATGAAAAAACAGCCTGAAACTGAACCTCACCACTGTAAATGAATCACTCCAGAAGGTGCTCCAGAACTTACAGCTTTCTCCTTAACGTCCTCTCTCTGTTTGGCCGCTGCTCTATTAGTACAAACTCGTGAAACAGGCCAGCCATGCATGGAATGAATTCTGTAATACAAATTGTCGCTGTTACTTACAGCACCTCCAAACAGAAACAAACATGACAGTGAATAATTGCAAGGCCTTTGAGTGCAATGTACCTGCAAAAGCCACTGCACCTTGAACTAAACTATGAAATAGGACCAGAGAACAAGAGAAAAATAGAGTGAGCAAGACAAGACAGAGGAGGAGGACAGGCCAACATATTGTATTTAAGAGCCCATTTCCCTGAGTGATTCCATTAAAACTCTCCACTGGGCCAATTATGGCATGAAGTGAAAAACGTCCTCCCTCATTAGGTACTGATGGGGGGTATTGAGTCCGGTCAGCGGTGGAGAAGACCGTGTGTGTGTGTGTTTAAGAAATGTGCAAAATAGAAACTTGTGTGATAGATGCATTTTGAAGCCAGCAATGACACCGACAGACAAAAGCAGAATGCATCTTTTGTAACCCCTGGTCATTAGTCCATTGGAAAAACATGTCTACACTGACCTCACAGCAAATGACTAAATGCCTAAAATGTGCTGGAAATGACATATTTGCAGGGCAGCAGCCCGTTGATTTATCATCTGACATTTAGTCACTGCTACTTTGCCTTTGGTATCATCAATTTCCCGCTACCAGTGTTTAATACGCCATAGTTAACATCCGACCTTGATAAATGAAACTGCATAAACTGTTCCTCTTCAAATAGAGCGCTTCAGTCATGACGTCAATTTGTAGATCGACCTGGGAAGCTAATTCACCATGGGTTCCCACAGGAATTTCGAATGTTTTTTTTTTTTATTTTGCTTATTTGAATTACAAATAAAATTAGTCAGAGGTGAAAATTAATTTTACAGATTTACACATCTTTTTAATTTTAAGAATGTGAATATTTCATTATCATAATACGTTTCACAAAAAAATAATATTTCAATATAATATTTTTTCATGTTTTTAAAGTACTTTTTTGTCAGAGCACTGCTCTCCATGGAGCACAGTTCACTTTGACTTTTATTTTGTGGCGTGAAAGACATCTCAGGTGACGAAAAGTAATATCTGTTCTTGATGAAAAACTCCTCACTATTTCAGTTAGAGGTGATGTGATATCTGAGAGTCCACTGCGCCCTTCAGCAACATACTTTACCCCTGGGCTCTTCAAAGGACGCTTCAAATGGAAGCAAGATCGGGTTTATAGCTTGATGTCACAGAAGAGCCCTTTTCCCACTTTTTAATATCATGTTTCTTTATAAAACCATCTACGTGTTTTAAACAGTCTAGATTAGCATTCGTTGTTTACGGAGTGTTTTCACAACGCGTCATCAGTTGGCCATATTTGCGCCACTGAACGTAAACAAAGCCACTGAACCGAACTAAACCTGCATATTTTGCTGTTTATTGCAGCTGAAAATGGTCAGTTATTGTCATGTTTTGGCTTGTACTAATCGGTCTTAGCAGGAAAAACATTTGGAGTATTATAGACTGCCAAAGGTTACAACAAATCAAGTAGAAGAGTGCAAAAATCTGTCTAAGGGAACAAAAGGCGTTTGTGGTTTGCCAAACTGAACCAGGATTTCCAAGAATCTTGACAACATTCATGTTTGTTCTTATAATTTCTGGTCAAGTTGGTAAAATATATTAGGCTAATATCTTAATTAATACTGCTCATGAATTATCTGTACCACCTATTAACTTTAGTTTGTCAAAATATTTGGCCCTTTCCTGCTTACTAACTCCTTCTCTGTATGATTCAACAGCTTCAGCATGTTTTTTCCGTGGTTTAGACAGCATAAATTAGCAGAACAACATATTCAGCAGTACATTAACCGTGCAATCCATGCTATTGTTTACATCCGAGTGGCAGCGCATCCGGGTAACTGACCAAATCATAACATGGTGATTCACGATTAGTCACTACAGTAGCTAAGTTAACTAATACAGTATGTGGCTTCAATTAATACAAATTAATTTAAAAACTGAATACACAAAAAAATTAACAGGAAAACTAAAAAGGAAAAATGACAGATGTTGGTTTGTGAAGGAGTGAAAATTCAACACCAGCTAACTGAAATAAAACAACTTTTCCCAAGCCAGTCACTGGCAGCCGTGACTTACCGAGTATTTGTTAGACACATTCCAGTCCTGATTTCACAACACCATAACGAAAAATGAAACCATAAAATGTTGTCAACCTGCGGGTTGATGCTGGGAAAAAACGCTTAAAAAAAGTTTTACGTCACTGTGATTCGAGTCAGTTGTGATTTTATAAGCAGCCTGTAGGTGGCGCATGCGCTAAACTAAAAGACGTCATCAACAGGTCAAGGTGAAAAGAAAGTCTAAACGTTAATCGCGTTAATTCATTTTAAGTCGTGTTTTTTGGACTGTTTAGCGTTTTTAATATTCCTTAAACTGCATTTGACCGTTGATAGATCATTTCTATCACATTTTGGTCTATCACATCAACATTAATTGTTTTATACATGACAGGAGCTACATGTCGAGTCAGTTTAATGTTCGTGACTGCTGGAAATGTTACCTATTATTTGTGTGGGTTTTTTTTTTTAGGTTGAGGAAGATATTAACATCACAAGTAACTTAAAATGTAAGAATACTTGTTTATTTTCTTATGTCAGAAGTATGGTTGAGTATAATGAAATTTAAACGGTCAGTAAACAATGAGCATTAATTTGTTGTTGTTTTTTTTAATATTTTGAAGACAGTTGAAAAAAAAACAATTAACAAAAACGCTGAAAACAAAAACTGCAGACAGAAAGAACTGGACTGACATGTTACTCACAGTGTTTCTCAACCTTTTCCTCAGTTACCCTCTCGTTCACCCCTGTTTGAGACCACCTGGAAACAGATCCGGAAGATCTAGCGGTGAATGTTCTTGGGACAATGAATCACACCTCCTTGTGGGAGGTAAAAGTCCAAAAATAGAGCCAATGGTAAGATGTTCCAGTTACCTGTGTTAGGAATGTCCATATGTTTTCAGCATCCTCCTGGGATTGCTGACACATTTCTCAGGAGAATACCTCATCCCTGCAAATCCGGTCAGGTGCAGGTATTCACCCATAACAGCAGATGCTACGAGCACAAACATCCTCAGTTAAGACTTGAATCTCCCTGGAGAGTAACACCCACAGCCATGAATGTTTACTAATATCAGCAGGCTAATAGTTACTAACAAAGAGCCACATAAGACAGTGGGCTGTGATATGTGATTATCATATGTTGGATTATGGTTATGATAATTATACTTGTTTAAGCATTTCCAGATTTTCTTTTATTAGTAGCATACTACTACTACTTAAAGACTACTTTTTGTAAAAATAGTTTATGCCTCACGGAGACATTTGACTCCTTATACACCTGAATGAAAAATGTAATAGTAATGATTCAGTTGAAAATACACAGTGCAGAGTTAAAATTAATACTTTTATTCAGCAAGGACGTATTAAATTGGACAAAAGTGTAAACGTTTAGGTTACTACAAAACTGTAGGTAAAATAAATTCTGGTCATTCAAGTCTATTTTA
>JAHKKF010535740.1:8323-19101 GCA_019740295.1 Labeo calbasu | reverse complement strand
AATATCTCTATCTTTCTTTATTTCAAATTAATTAAAAATAGCATTGATGTGTAACAAGACTTCATGACATTATGAAAGACTGTTCTGAGGAGCAATATCAAGTAAATTCCAAAATCTGAACCATAACAACAAAATCTGCACACAAAATCACTTTTTCTTTAGTTTATTATGCCTGTTTGGCTGCACAATTTGGCCAAAAATGTTGTTTTTATGTATTAATATGACTACTATTAATTCTGATTATTGTTATTACTAAAAACATAAAATAAAATAATAATTATTGATAACGATTATTAGCAATATATTTTACAGACAATTCCAAAACTATAGCGTGACCTGTTAACATGCAGGAGGCATAACTATAAATGTTTAGAAAGATATAAAGATTTATTCTAAAATAAATGATGATTAAAAATCATTGAAAGTGAGAAGAGAGAAGTAGCCCATTTTTCCTATTTTTACCCAAAATAAGGTGTTGCCCCACATTAGTGAGTAAACACATGTACTGTAAACCATTTAGTCGCCATCTATGTTTATTGTCTTCAAGTTTCACCTCTCTATATGTGTGCCTTTGGCTATATTAGGGATTTCCTGGAACGTCATATATGATCCTATGACTTCTATGCGTTTCCCTTACGGATTTACTGTGCGAGGGAACCCTCCGGCTACCATGAAACAGACATTTCATTACAGTATCTCTGTTCTTTAAGCCATCTCGGGTATTTTTAAATAAATAAACTATATTTATAATGCAATGCTGAGCAACATGGCCTTTATCACTGTATAGAATACAAATTAATTATTTTGATTTATATAAAATAATTATATATATATATATATATTATAAAATAATGATTCTGTGCTTTGAAATCACATCAGATCACAAAAGGAAGTTATTTCAAACGCTCGACTGATGTTATGAAATACATCTAAAGCAAAAACATGTTATTAAACGTACTGTACAGCTTCACTTGTTGGTGTAGCTTCACACTCGCTCGCGCACGCTCTCTTTCTCTCCCTCTCTGTCGAATTTATTAAAATAAATATTACATTGGTGCTACCTCTAACAAGCTGTAGATAAAATAAATGAAAATTACCGTTATTTTCCGGTCTTCATCCGTTAATTCGATAGGCTATTTACACTAATTACAAATAGCTATAGATTCTATTTACACTATGTTAAAAAAGGATTTTCTGATATTTAAACTTCTTACTGCAATAGCGGCAAATATCTGCACCTCCGTATTGTAGTATATTATAAAAAAAAGTGTGCAATAATAAGATATACTGAGTGTAAATTTTAATTAGGGGCCGAGCACCGAAGGTGCGAAGCTACTTACTTTTTCGATGTCCTCTTAGACCGTTAGTCCAATTTTCACCAAATTTGACTCAAATCATCTTCATCTTGCTGGCAAAAAGTTATGGATTTTGTGTCGATATACGAAACGGTTTTAGTTTAGTGCATCAACGAATTTGCTGGAAAGATGCCAAACTACATCTGAGGCTGTATCTCTGCAAATGTTTGACATATTGACACCAAATTTTGTATGTGCCATTGTCACCTCACACTGACCATGCCACATCAATTTGGTAACAACGCCACCTATTGGTCAGAAGTAATACACCATTAATTAAACATTAATAATGAAATTTCCAAAAATGCTAACAACGTCTGATTGCATTAGCCTATTGTAATGAAACTGGTCTCAAAACATTCCTTGGTTCATGCCGACAACATGCATACCAATTATACCATAGTTGGCTGAACTTCCTTTCCGCCATTTTGATTAATGTACAAAACCTACTTGTTTAAACTCCTCCTAGACCGTTGGTCTGATTTTCACCAAATTTGACTCAAATCATCTTCAGACTTTGCTGACAAAAAGTTATGGATTTCGTGTTGACAGACAAAACCATTTTCATACAGCGCCACCACAAATTTTAGGCTTGATGCCAGTATGACTCTGAGGCTGTATCTCTGTAAAGCTTTGACATAATGACACCAAACTTTATGTGTGTCATTGTCACCTCTCACAGAACACATCACATCAATTTGAAAACAGCACCACCTGTTGGTCAAAACTGATAAGCAATTAAATTATATTATTAGTGGTTATATTTATGATTTTTCAGCCATTTCAACTGATAGCATCCTAAAATGGCTTTAATTACTCATTGTTGTGGTTGGTCTGTTGCTCCTTGCCATGGTTAGCTCCTCATTCTGCTTCTTTTGTGCTTGGCCCCGCAATTGCTGCTTGCAGCTATATTTTTTAATTCTAATTATTAAATGGATAACACCTTGGGACAATAAAGCCCTTCCTACCTATCCTAACGCTACCCAATACTTAATTTTCAACTTTTTGATTGTTTCCTTCATTTTTATTGAAAATAAATGCTTTTCCGCTGTGATATGAGTTTTAAAAAGGGAGGGAAAAAATAGGGCAGAAGGTGGAATCGAGCTTGGGTCGATCGTGTCGAAAAGACCATGGCACGCGCTTTACCATCTATGCCACTGAAGCAGACATTTGATATTTAACTTTTTTAGTGTTGACTACCGTAATCATACATTGGTGAGTGGAGTTAGCATAAATAGCCTCTGCCAACAAGGCGGGGTATTGCACTTAGTGTAAATAGACACTCTGATAAGTTTAATAGCACGGCCATTTAAAACCTAACGCTCGGTCAGGACTCTTTGGCGTCGCTTTTGGATGTGCAAGGTATTCCATTGATTTCAGTTGTTTGCCTTAATTTAATGGTTTACATGCATTTAAAAAAAATAAATAAATAATTTTATATATCTTGTAATTTTATACTTTTGTCTTGGAAGACTTGGAATATTAATACTTCTTTAATAAATTTTGACTCTAGCTGTATCTGCCTATATCTTATATCTTGTGTTTTATTGACAAATGGTAGGTTTAGGTGAAGGGGTTGGGTTACATGCTCATAAATGTGTAAAAATAATGTGATGTAAATAAAACTGTTTACTGTGACTGTTTACATTGGAAAAAAAAAACACACCCCAACATATATATACACATTTGCCTGCAGTGTGAACATAGAGATTTACAACACTTTAAAATACTAAACAGGTGATCCATTTTGTCCTTGTATTTTGTGTACTTAAAACATCTGGAAAAAGATATTTGAACAGGCTTACCTACTGTAGATCTTTGTTCAGTGGTCAAATGAAAGAAAACGTTCAAAAATGTTTTTAAAGTGGTGTTTTTAGCAAATGTTGTCCTCCAGCAGTTTAGGCTCTTCTCAGTCTGTTTACATTCAAGGAGCCCAGGATTCACAGTGAGTTTCAGTTTCAGCTAAACGATGACACCACTTTCCAGGAAGCAAGTGTGTCATTTTGTAGGCGGGGAGAAACAAAACAAGAAGGACTACTCTTTCTGTATTCCAACGAATCTTATACTGTACACATACAGCTGTATTGTACTTTATTTAATGTTTAAAATACTGTAAATATCAGACAGTATAAATTAACATTCATTTTTTGGCATGCCAGAAAATAATAGTCTAAAAATATAACTATGTTTCTTATTTTATCAAACATACAGTGGTAAAAGCAAGGTAAAAGAACCAGTTTACAACTGGACAGAGAGATTAGGATTATACTATAAATCTCTTTAATGAAGAAAATCTGCTATCTAGCATGGGAAGTAATGACCACACCCCCAAATACATACTATTATTACTTCTATAATAGAGAAGGAAGCAGTTGTTTCATAATTCCTAATCATACTCCCACAACTCCATGTCCTGCACTCGCTGACTATGAGCTTTGTTCTGGGCATCAGTGAAGATGAAATACTGAGTTGTATGGTTGTCTGATCTGCCAGTGACAAACTCCAGCATCTCCCCATCACCCTGAAGAATGATTTGTGCGTTCTCCTCCTGATACTGGTCAGAGTGCTGCAGCAAGTGCTGAAAGCACGTAAGCAGATCTTTCCTCATTTCTCCACACTTCTCCAGGTGCGTCTTTGTGTCTAGAATCTTCTCTAGGGACAGCGTTTTACCCAAGAAAACTCTACGGCGTGGCTGGATGTGGAGGGTATACAGGGGCTGATGGGTGCTGTATGTGAGGTGCAGCTCTCCGCAGGTGATCTTAAGCTCCATGTGTTCCAGAACTGATGGGGTTTTGTCAGCGAGGGCTTTTTTAGCCTGCTCGAAGCAGCTTTCTAACTCATCACGGCAGCGATGTCCAGCAAAGTGGCTCTCTGCCAGGCTGGAGGTCGTGAGTCGAGATTCTGGATGGGTTTTTTGAAGGAGCTGTGGACCGTTTTTGCCCTGATGTGCCATGTAGGACAGGACAGGTGTTCCAGCGGTGATACGCACCAGGTGGCGCTCTCCTTCCAGTGTTAGAGAGACGTCACGCCGCTTGGATGCAGGAAAGGCCTCCAGGGCTTGGATAGAGAAGTCAAGATTGGTTTTCAGGTGTGAGTCCAGCAATCCTTCCTGACGGATTTTCCCTTTCACCGACAGGAAGGAGTCCAGATCAAGAGAGGGTACAGTGAAATATCTCCTTTTGGAAGGAAACAAACAATTGGGCATTGACTGAATGACTGTACATTATCCCTACATATCATACATTAACAACTCATATATATCTTATATTCACTGTCTCAAAGTGTTGGTCAAAATTATACTGATGCATCTTTCATAAAGAGTGGATTTTCCCTGTGATCAAATTATTTCTTATTTGGTAACAGTACATCTTAAAGTGATGACAAAGTGTCCACATATAAGTACAGAAGTTATGTCACAAAGAACCTGTATAGCAAAACAAAACATTTTGGCCTAGTTAGCAACCATAAATACAGGTGATCTGGGTCAAAATGCAAAACATCAACAAAAACTCTGCTGGATCCCATGAGGTATTGACTCTTTGCAGCAAACTTAATTATATAAAAAACTTATTTCAAGGTATGCTTTAAGACAGTATTGCAAACAATAAAATGCATAGCAGAGTAAATAGGCGAATATCAACGTAGTTATTAACTTTTTCACTTGCAATTCTGATTTCGCCCAATTGTGAGTTTACATTATGCAGGTCTGAGAAAAAAAAGTAAAAATTATCCATTTCTGTCTCGCAATTCTGACTTTATAACTCGGAACCGTGAGTTTATATCTCACAATTCTGAGAAAAAAAGTCAGAATTGCAAGATATAAAATTGCATTTGCGAGAAGAAAAGTCCAGAATTACTTCTTTTTATCTTGCAATTGTGACTTTATTTTGTGCAATTGTGAGTATATATCATGCAATTCTGAGAAAAAGTCAGAATTGTGAGTTTATATATCGCAGTTCAGACTTTATAACTCGCAATTGCAAGTTATATCTCACAATTCTGAGACAAAAAGTCAGAATTGGGAGTTTGTATCACCAATTCTGAGAAAAAAAGTCAGAATTGTGAGATAAAAAGTTGCAATAACCTTTTTTTTATTATTCATGGACTTCATCTGCTGCTTACTAATATGGCTAATAACTACCTTTACAACATGTAACTCTGATTGTTCTATTTAGTGGTACACCACACTACTGCTTTTGTTTATGCATTTGCTTTATACAGTGTATACAGTCTTCCTATTCAACCTACAGCATGTCATGTCAATAATTTAGCTTATTGTTGGACACAGTGCAAAGATTTGCTGTAAAGGCATTTTTCTTACTTTTGTATACCAATAAGGTTTGGTACTGTGTTGGGACACTACTGTTTTGTAAACTTTCTGATCTTCCTGAATATTAAAAAATGATGTCTAAATTGGTATATTCAGAGGCAACTTACATCTCACTCATAGCAAAGGACATCAAAGGTCAAAAAGCAATTCCTATGGTCCAGTCCAGTGAGAATGGACTCTGTTAAACACAACATACAGCAAGTATTTTCAACCAGTCAAACTAATAAGTAAATCAGTAAACAAGTAAACCATATTTCTGTGGTAAAAGTATTATAATGAAGCCACATATCCAATTTATCATTTTCATTGTTGAATTTTGATGTGTTAACTTTTAAAAGTATAACTCTGCTCTACTACTGATACAAAACTGAACGAGAATGTCTTACCTGTAGCTGCTGTGGCTGTCTGCTGTCTCTGTGTTTTGTGGTGACAGACAGGTGTCAGGTAGGTGGATAAACACCACGTGGTTGATGATGAATCAGTGTTTTCTGTGCATACACACATTCTAGTATCAACCAGTCGCACAACACACAGACACACTTACACAATCTTATCACCTCCCATACAAAACACGTACAGTATAATTTACAGTAAATAAAACACACGCCAGTGCAGAGGACTTGAGCATTATGAAAGACTTAATTTAATGTGCTTTAATAGAAATGGTGGAATAGGACAGAAGATTTTGATGACTCAGCTCTGTATTACTCAGCAGAACTGTTTTAGACGGAGCATCTATTGTGATGCAACTCGTCTATCTGTGGCCTGTGGACAGTGTTTAGTATAATAGCAAACACTTCATGATAATGGATTATATCAGTATAACCAGTCAGCTAGAAATGAAAAGATGACTGCAGTGTTAGAAGTACTCTGAAAGAGCTGGCAGTGTAAAATCAACAGTATAAAAGGCTGAAAGTATCAGTGAATCATGCACACTGCATTACTATTGTTGGTTTTATAACTTTTTGTGGCATTGCACTTGGTTGCCCCACCCACAGGAAAATTGTATTGGTCTAAAATCCTGCTCTGTAGTATTATACATATGTTCTGATTGGCTGTTATTGTGCCATGTCATACAGTAATTACGCCATACAGTATTTCAGACAAATTAATTCTACACTCTCATGTCAATTCATAAATCTAACTCTGACGCTGTCACTGGTTTATCAATTACTTTATGTTTTGGCAAACATTCTATGATTTGCTATGATGGTTAGGTTTACACTGCCGTTCAAAAGTTTGTGATCAGTAAGACTTGTACTGTTTTTTAAAGAAGACTCTTATGCTCATCAAGGCTGCTTTTATTTGATCAAAAATACAGAAAAAAACTGTACTATTGCATAATTGTGGATAATAATGGATTCTATTTAATATGTATGAAAATATAATTTATTCCTGTAATGCAAAGCTGAATTTTCATCAGCCATTACTCCAGTCTTAAGTGTCACATAATCATTCAGAAATCATTCGAGTATGCTGATTTATTATTAGGATTATCAATGTTGGAAACAGTTGTCCTGCCAACTATTTTTTGGAACCTGTGATACTTTTTCAGAATTCTTTTAAGAATAAAAGTTAAAAAGAACAGCATTTATTTCAAATATAAATCTTTTCTAACAATATAAGTCTGCTATCACTTTTTATCAATTTAACACACCCTTGCTTAAAGACGTAATAATAATAAAAAAAGAATAAACAACCTGTAAACAGTAGATAATGTTAGAAAAGATGTCTATTTTAAATATATGCTGTTCTTTTTAATTTTTTATTCATTAATGTATCCTGAAAAAAAAGTATCACAGGTTCCAAAAAAAATATTAAGCAGCACTGTTTCCAGCATTAATAATAAATCAGCATAGTAGAATGACTTCTAAAGGATCACTTCTGAAGACTGGAGTAATGATGCTGATAATTTAGCTTTGATCACAGGAATAAATTAGATTTTGATACATATTGAAATAGAAAAACGTTATTTTACATTGCAAAAATATTTCACAATATTATTTTTTTTCTGTATTTTTGATCAAATAAATGCAGCCTTGATGATTTAACTTCTTTAAAAAACATTACAAATCTTACTGATTCCAAACTTTTGAACAGCGGAGTAGGTTGAGGTTATGCAATTCATATGAAATTGCCACCTTGTAAAATACTTGTATTTTCTCATAAAAGCGTTTCTGATGATATGTTTTAAAGCAACAAACAGGAATGAAACAAGATATTTAGTAAAAGAGAGAAATATTTATAAGGCCTGGTAATCGGTAAGGATAATAGATGGATAACATTGGGATGATGAAAGAAGGAAAAAAGACAGGAGAAGGAGAAAGCAGATGAGGGATGAAATGACTAAACACAGGAAAAAGAAAAGAAAAGAAAAGAAAAGAAAAGAAAAGAAAAGAGGAAGTCGACCAGTGATGAGGGTGAAAAGGGGCAGGGGGAAAGCTGGCATTGAACGCCTTTTGATCTAAAACCTCTGCCTGGCAAGGGGCAGTTGCCATGGCAACGCTGAGCTGCCAAAGATATGTGTTGATGGATGACAGTTTGAGCCAGTAGCATTAGACAGATTCTACGCCTGGAAGAACAGAAAGAGAGAGAGAGAGAGGGAGTAGAGGCATCATGCTCCTCTGCTCCTCTATTAGTGTTGACAATGACATGATGCTTGTCATACTGTGCATCACAACACACCCACACACAGTTCCTCTCTCTCAAACTGCCACGATGCCCCAGGGAAGGTGAGGTGAACGCTGAGGCCGGTTGTCGTGGTTGAAATTAGACTCATGTGACATTTAAGTGCATTCACAGTGTGTGAAGCCTTTTTTGTTCACATCTTGTTTGTTTAACTATGCGTAAATCCTGTAAATAACATTCTTCCCAGTGAAAAATGCCTCTCCCTGTCTGATATAGCTCCCGAATCCTGTATCATTAGTCAGACTGGGAACACTTTTCTCAAATAATTCAAAAGCGCAGCCAGACCTGTCATTACACAGATATGAAAATGGGAGATTGGTGGGGGGGAAGTGTGCGAGAGAATGATTGAACTGCAACAATATGTTCGTCAAGAAGGGTTTAGGAGAGACTGAGAAAGACTAAACATTCGGTAATGAGAAAAGAAAGCAAGAGCGACATAAAAATCAACATGTCTTACACAATCTTTGTTTTTATAAGGCTCTATATAACTCTGTGTTAAATCCATTTTTTTATGGGTACAGCAACGTTTTACGTTTCTAATTCTAAAAAGGGGGTCGCTCTAGGGCTAATCTGTCCCAAAAATGATAGATTCTGTGATTTGGGAGGCACTGAGAGTCAACTCCAAAGCTTGGAGTCCGCTTCTCTTTGGTTACCTTGAATACCAAATCACACACCTCAAAAGAGCCAGCTGTGAATGACAATTTTTGATTCATCCAAGTGAATCCGGTGTTGTTTGCTTCCAGCTATTTTTAGCTGTACAAAACAGCTCGTTTTGCACTGTTGTTTTACCTTATTATTTTAGTGTTTTATCTTAGTTATGATCACACTGGTTTGTACTGCAAACTATTTTACCGTTTACTGCACTTTGTTATTCTTCTCGTTATTTCTGTACCTCGACTAATAAACCAGATGTCTCACACATTCACAGAAAACAGCTTACTTCTGCATTGAAAAACAAGGTGGGTACGTTACATTATTTTACATTCACACGGGGCGTCGGCGTCAACGCTTGATAGAGGGCGTGGCTGAAGCTTGGTGCTGATGTGACTGTCATAGTGACAACAGCCAATCACATTACTTTTCTGGTGTTGCATGAATGCAACTGGCTAGCGTTTGCACTAGTATATTTGCATAAGGTGATCTGATTGGCTGACGTCTGCGTTGCCACTTGAAAAGTTGAAAAGTTTTCAACTTCTGCCGCGAGCAACACCAGTGACGCGATGCAATGCACCGTTAGTATACTGGTAGGTGTTTAAAAAAACCAAAAAAACAAACACGGATGTAGTGTCCGTGGCATCACTCGTAGGATATGGAAGAGCATTTTTGAAGCTCAGAGTGGTCAAAAGTCAAAAGCCGGCTGTCGCCATCATGGCCAGGCGTCATTCCTGGATAATCGAAAATGGGCAAAGAGACGGGATGTGGGTGGAGCTAGTTGCTGAAACTGTGCCTGCCTAGCGTGGCGGTGGCGATAGTGGCGGGCGGCAATCTTACTGTCACTCAAGTGGCCATGCTCTTAATTATGCGGAACTTTAAGGCTTAATATATTTTAAACAGATGAGTTTATTTACATATATATATATATATGTAAATCTCTCTCTCTCTCTAAATATATAAATGTTTTGTTTTTTTTTTTGTTTTGTTTTTTTTTGTGCTGTAAAGTTGGCCATTTTAACATGGGGAGTCTATTGGATTTTGGAGCCACTCTCTAGCGGCCAGTCGATGAATTGCAGTTTACGTCACTTCCATGTTAGTTTTAAGAAATAGACCGGGAGGTTGCCGCTTGGTGGCGACCAGTTCTTCTGAATATTATTACAGAACTGGAACCAACTGATTCGTTTACGACAGAACAACATAACAGCACTGATTGTAAAATACAGATGTTAAAAATACAAAATAATTACTTGACTTTACTTTGAGAGCACCATTAAGGCAATTTCTGGATACTCCGAGATAAGATACAAATTTTATATACTGTATCCTACGAATAGTGTCAACTGCACCATATATTTAAGAAAATTTAACCGCCCCACCTTTTCTCGAAATTAGTCTGATCTAGGGAAAAAAACAATCAAACTAACAAACGAAAAGAGAAAAAAAGTGTAATTTAAATTGAATCAATAGTTTTTTTTCCACACCGGGTTGAGAACGAGAAAGTCAACCAATCATAAACTGCCTACGTGCTGCCCTCATTAATATTCATATACGTACTTTTTAGTCACGGAATCTTCCACGCACGTGTTTTGGCGTCCGAGAAAACCTTTTGTCCAATAGTGACTACAAACTTAAGTAGTGAAGATAGACAGCATCATTCAAAGTGTGTGGACTCCAGTGGTGGGCAGTAACGAAGTAGTTGTAATTCCTTACTGTACTTAAGTACATTTTTCAAGTATCTGTACTTTACTGGA
>JAHKKF010535739.1:33971-50287 GCA_019740295.1 Labeo calbasu | reverse complement strand
TTACCGACCACAACCTTTTGAATAATGGTTGTTTAAGATAATATTTTAACTATTTGAATTCATACAAAGTATTTCAAATTATTTAATTTAAAAGAAGTATTTAATTTGGCTTAATAACATTAATGTTTTTCACACAGTCACAAAGTTTCAATCACAGTTTTTTTCATTCATTAACATATAAAGCTGCGCTTATATTTGTAATAATATTCTATTTGTGGAACCTTGGCATTAAAAAGTTTAGTAGTTTAGTAGTTTTTAACCGCTGGAAATCACAGACATTTGGAGGAAACAATGCTAAATGCAAAAAAAAAAAAAAAAGAAAAAAAAAGAAAGTTTTAGGCAAATAAAAATGCATTAGGGAGAACAAAACACTTCCCATATCCTTCACTTTGACATCAAAGGCTTGACAGCCAATAAAATCTTTCAGCACTTTCTCATCTGTTGTTTTGGTAGAAGCCGAATTACACAGATCAACAAAACTATGCAAAACACAATCAAGATAAAATACAGGTTCACTTACAGCAAAGATGTTTTGTGCAGAGAATCACTGGACTATACATAAATAAAATAAATGAGTCAGAAATATTATATAAATATATTTCTAATCTAATAATAATAATAATAAAAAATAAATATTTTATTAATAAATGATTAAATAATATATACATACACTGTTTTGACAATACTTATGTTTGTAAATTAATTAATTATTCAGAAATAAATACATTTTAGTGTTTGGATTTTTATTTTAATATGATAATATGCTGCTTTTGCTATCAAGTGTAAAATCGGCTCCGGAAGCAAAATCAGTTAAGAACCACAAGTCAGCATGAAGCAAAGACTCACTAAACACAAAGACATTATATTTGGCATGTAAGATTTAGCATAACAGAATATTTCACACAGAAATCTTACTGAGCATGTTGAGCAGGCTGCTTTTGCCCGCATTGGTGCTTCCAGCGATGACCACCTGAACGCCGCTGCGCAGACGCTCTCCTCTCCGCTGATCCGAAAGATGATTTTCCATATCAGTCTGCAGCTGCCGAACAGCTGCGTCCACTGCAACAGATAAAACACTCGGTTCAACGCACTGAAAATGCTGTCATTTTACAAAAACAAAAGATCATAAAAATATATTATTTAATTATATATTATTTTTCTGCTTTCACTGACATAGAACTTGTTATAAAACACACAGAATGAAGGAGGAGAAGAATCAAAGCCTATTAACAAAGAATGTATGACTTTATGACTAAATGGTATTGGGATTTATATTGCATAAATATATTTAATTATACTTTGCCTAATATAAAGCAGTTTTATACAAAAAAAAATGAGGGAACATTACAATTCCAATAAAAATACACATTTATGGCTAATTTAATGCTGTTTGCATTAAATTAATTAAAAGCCAAAATGATTAAAATAAATTTAAAAGACAAAAAATGTCTGTAAGGATGCACAAAAGTTCAAAGCAGAAGGGCTTTGACTAAAAAATAATTTTAGTACTTTGTACTGAACATAAACAAACTGACAGAGCTTTGGCACACTAAAAGTGTGTCAGTGGAGGGGAAGCACTATTTTTCATTTTCAGTGACCCACTGTAACTCTCAGAGGAAGGAGATGGTCTGTGACAGACTTGTTCCTTGACGCACAATGAAATCCCTCAATTCTCCAGAGAAACAGACTCAAATGTACACATACCACCCAAACATCTGAATAAAGTTGGACAAATGATGGCAGGAGCTTTAAATGTAGATGCAGTATTCTTCAGGCACTACAACAACTTTTCTCAATGGCGTCTCGATGAAACTTTCAATGGTTTAGATTCCTTCTCTCAACAGCTGCTGTGGTTTCTCTGAGATCCAAGCTAACAGGAAAGTCTCAGAAAACTTTCTGGAAATGAATCAGTGATACAGATCCATTTGAGGAGACATACCGTCATTTAAGATTCCGTCCTCTATTAGTTCATCCTCACTGAAGTCGATGAATGCCTCTACGTGCGCCAAGCACTATAAAATGACAACACACACACAAATACCACGACTTAGTCATTATTTCACAGAGTGTTATTTTAACTTGGGCAACAGTTCAACAAACTAGCTAGATATTTGAAATTAATGTAAAGTTAATGTTAAGTAACTACCATTTTGAAAGTTTGGGAAAAAGAACTTAATACTTTTACTAAGCAAGAAAAAGCTTTTACATTGTCACAATTTTTTATTTCAAATACACTACCAATCAAAAGTTTTTAATTTTATTTAATTTTATTTTGAAGAAGGCTCTTCTGCTCACCAAGCCTGCATTTATTTGAGACAAAATACAGCAAAAGCTGTAATACTGTCAAACATTTTACCATTTAAAATAACTTCTTTTTATGTGAGCATATTTTAAAATGTAATATATTCCTGTGAGCAAAGCTAAATTTTCAGCATCATTACTCCAGTCTTCAGTTTCACATGACCCTTCAGAAATCATATGCTGATTTGCTGTTATTTGCTGATCTGAGTACATTTTTTCAGGATTCTTTGATGAACAGAAAGATCCAAAGATTAGCATTTACCTGAAATAAAAAGCATTTTTTTTTAACATTATACACTATAACCACTCAAAAGCTTGGAGTCAGTATAATTTTTTGGGAAAGGAATGATAGAAATTAATACTTTTATTTAGCAAGGACGCTTTAAATTGAGCAAAAGTGATAAAGACATGAATAATGTTGCAAAAGATTTCTAGTTCAGATAAATGCTGTTCTTCTGAACTTTCTATTCATCAAAGAAACCTGAAAAAAAAATTTTACTCAGCTGTTTTCAACATAATAATAATAATAATAATAATAATACATGTTTTAAGAACAGCAAATCAGAATATTAGAATGATATATTAGAATATAATAATGCTAAAAATTCAGCATTGAAATCACATGAATAAATTACGTTAAAATGTATTCAAAGAGAAAACAGTTATTTTAAATAGTAAAAGTATTTCAAAATGTTGCTGTTTTTGCTGTACTTTGAATCAAATAAATGTAGGCTTGGAAAGCAGAAGAGGCTTCTTAAAAAAAAACATTAAAAATCTTACAGTTAAAAAATTTGACTGTTCTTTTCATTAAAGAATCCTGAAAATACTTCTAATATTTCTATTAAATATTAAATATTAATATATAAATATAAATATTAAGCAGCACACCCGTTTCCAACATTCATGATAATAATAATAAATGTTGCTTGAACAGCAAATCAGCATTTTAGAATAATTTCTGAAATATCTTGTGCCACTAAATACTGGAGTAATGATGCTGAAAATTCAATTTGCGTTACAGGAATAAATTTCCTTTTACAATATATTCTACTATTTTAACGTGTAATAATATTTCACAATATTAAGTTTTAATTTAGATTTTGATCAAATAAATGCAGCCTTGATGAGCATAAGACGTATTTTAGAAACATTATTTTAGAACATATTGTGCAAACATTTGTCTGTCTGTCACAATTTTGTTTATTTGATTAGCGGTGTAGAAATTGTGCAAAATCTAATATTTCTAACCCTAACCTAACCTAACTTTAAAAAAAAAATCCTTGGTGCTTATTACCGAAACCTCCATCCGGGAGTATTTACACAAACCATTAGCCGACATCACATTGGGTCCTGTGGGCTCTGATGGCTTGGCGCACACCCTGCTCAGGATGTCCTGTCTCCTGTTCTCTGCTCCTCACTGACTCAAGCAATCAGAACACTCCACACACAAACAATAGATGGACACCATCCGAGGTAGAGAGACTACACAACCCAAACTAGCAGTAAATTCTGGAATTATTTAAGTAAAAAAACAATAACCTCTCATATGAACACACTTATGAGAAGTGTTCTATTGGCTTGTACAGTAAATCACATTAACAGCCTATTCAGCCTCACACTAAAAGGAAAACAGCACTTTTCATATTACTAATAGCACATGTATGTTTTTAAATGTGTTCAGTTAGAGGTGCTCCAAGGTTTCAGATCTCCCCAAGAACTCCTCAAAATCGATATACAGTGGCATGCGAAAGTTTCAGAACCCCTTGCAGAATCTGTGAAAATGTGAATAATTTTAACGAAATAAGCGAGATCATACAAAATGCATGTTGTTTTTTATTTAGTACTGTCCTGAGTAAGATATTTTAGATAAAGATGTTTATATAGTCAACAAGACAAAAAAAATAGCTGAAATTATTAAAATAACTCTTCAAAAGTTTGGGAACCCTTGTTTCATAATACTGTGTGTGGTCACCTGGATGATCTACGACTGAATTTTGTTTTGTCATGGTTGTTCATGAGTCCCTTGTTTGTTCTAAACAGTTAAACTGAGCACTGTTCTTCAGAAAAATCCTCTAGGTCCTGCAGATTCTTTCGTTTTCCAGCATCTTTTGCATATTTGAACCCTTTCCAGCAGTGACTGTATGATTTTGAGATCCATCTTTTCACATCGAGGACAACTGAGGGACTCAAACACAACTATTAAAGGGTTACTCCACCCCAAAATTAAAATTTTGTCATTAATCACTTACCCCCACGTCGTTCCAAACCCGTAAAAGCTTTGCTTGTCTTCGGAACACAAATTAAGATATTTTTGATGCATTCTGACAGCTTCGTAATTTTACAAAGCTACAAGAATACTTTTTGTAAGCAAAGAAAACAATAATAATGACTTCATTCAACAATTCATCTCCTCCGCATCACCCTAGCACCATTTTGGAGCATATCCCCTGAATGTCAGCCACAACACGGATATGTTGTTTTCATTCCTATCAAAGCATGAATAAATGTAGAAAACACGTGGCGCAGCTGACACAAAACAGCGTACGCTGTTTGCATTCAGGGGATACGCTCCAAAATAGCGCTGGGGGATGCGGAGGAAACAAATTGTTCAATAAAGTCTTTATTTTTGTTTTCTTTGTGTACAAAAAGTATTCTCATAGCTTCGTCAACAGTTGAACCCCTGATGTCACATGGATTATTTTACCGATCTCCTTGCTACATTTCTGGAAGTTGATCGTGTTAATTACAATGCTGTCTATGGAGGGTCAGAGAGCTGTCAGAATGCAGCAAAAATATCTTAATAAAGATAGCAAGGCTTTTATGGGTTTGAAACGACATGGGGGTAAGTGATTAATGACAAAATTTTCATTTTGGGGTGGAGTAACCCTTTAAGAAAGGTTCAAACATTCACTGATGCCCCAGAAGGAAACACGATGCATTAAGAGCCGGGGGGTGAAAACTTTTGAACAGGATTATTTTGTTGAAATATCATTTTTTTCTATTTAGTACTGCCCTCGGAAGCAACAGAAGATACTTGCATGTTCCCCAGAAGACAACTTAAATAGATTTTACTTTGATCTTTAAATTGCAAAAAATTTCACCCACTGTGTTTCCTTCTGGAGCATCAGTGAATGTTTGAAGCTTTTTTAATAATTGTTTTGAGTACCTCCATTGTCCTTAGTGTGAAAAGATGGATCTCAAAACCATACAGTCACTGCTGGAAAGGGTTCAAATATGCAAAAGATGCTGGAAAACTGAAGAATCTGCAGGACCTGGAGGATTTTTCTGAAGAACAGTGCTCAGTTTAACTGTTCAGAACAAACAAGAGACTCATGAACAACCATCACAAAACAAAAAAAAACAGTTGCAGATCACCAAGGTAACCACACACAGTATTAAGAACCAAGGGTTTCCCAAACTTTTTTCTTGTGGACTATACGTAAACATCTTTTATGTTAAATATCTTACACAGGACAGTACTAAATAAAAAATAACATGCATTTTGTATGACCTCTCTTATTTTGTTTATTCATATTTTCACAGATTCAGCAAGGGGTTCCCAAACTTCCACATGCCACTGTATCAATCAAACTCAATTTATTTCATGCATAAAATGTCAAAATATGGGTATAATAATGTTCCATAATAATTATTCAGCATAACAGATCCATTGTGTAAAAATATATCTGGAATGCCCCTCTCTTGTGAACGCACGTACGACAAGTTGACGGAAGCTTGAGATTGCAGTTTATAAAGTTTTAAATATGGATATTTGTCTTACACAAATGCAGCGATTTGCTTCAGAAGGCCCGGAGGCGTATGGAGAACTTTTTATGATGGATGGATGCACTTTATAGGACTACTGAATATCAACACCCACTCACTGCCATTATAAAGCCTAGGATGGCATGAGGGATTAAATCACGGGTAATTTTCATTTTTGGGTGACCTATCCCTTTAAGTGTTCTGCTCACTAAACATAGTTTTTTGTTTGCAGCACGGATTCCCATCATTAAAAAAGCATCAAACACGTACGCCTCTTAACAATTCCCACAATATGCATGTATATAGCATCTGTCAGGAATTTCCTGCCCCCTTTACTGAAAACATGTTAAAGAGATTTAGGCCGCTGCTGCAATATTTTTGTAACACAAAGGAGCTAATGGAAAACAATGTGGGTCAGACGACAAAGTATATGGCCATAAAGGTGATTTTCTGGATCAATCCTTTACTCACTCGTTTAAGTCGAACACTCCAGTCTTGGTAAATGCGGCCGAGATCTCCTGCCATTTGTCGGAGAGCCTGTCGCCTCTGTGCTTCTGTCTCTGCATGGATCAGGTCACTCAGACCCTCTACTTCAGTAAGGTCCAATTTTCCAGCATAGAACGCCCGTCGGGTAAACTCACCCGCTTCTGCAGGCCGCAGACCCGGCAAACTCCCTGAAACACACAAAATAAGATACCTTTAAAAGAAAATATACTTTATCAGGTCCATATTTAGAAACATTTACACTTTACAATATCCTCAGAAAAAGGCTATGAGCTATTAAAGTACTAATACTAAAAGGAGAAATGAATGAGTAAATATTTCAGCTCATCAAATAAAAGCTAGATTTTCCAAGCACAAAACGAATACTGCCATCTAGTGTTAAAATACTGATTCAACAACTAGCTGTATTCAAAATAAATTTCTGATGATAAAATAAATATAAAGGGTTTTTGGACACAACTGTGGTATATTTCAGAACAATTTTAGACAATAATGTTCATCTCTCACACACGTACCAAGTGCTTGTAAGACTCCACTAATGACAGCAGGACCCCCGTGAATGTGAAACTCTGCACTGTCCTCTCCTGTAAAACTACCAGGACCTGAAAAAGTGAAAAGAGGGAAATGCGTCACGCCAGAATTAATATGTAATTTTAGTACTGTTGTAACTGTAAATTCAATATACAGCACTAGGGAAAGTAGGAAAAAGTTTTTTGTTTGAGAAATAAATACTTTTATTTATCAAAGACACATTAAATTGATCAAAAGTAACAGTAAAGACATTTATAATGTGAAAAAGATTTCCATTTAAAATAACTACCATTGTTTTTAACTTTCTATTATCAAGGAATTTTCAACATTGATAAAAATAAGAAATGTTTTTTGAACAGCATACTATAATGATTTCTGGAAGATCAAGTGATACTGAGGACGAGTAATGATGCTGAAAATTCAGCTTTGCAACACAGGAATAAATTACATTTCAAAATATATATAAAAAAAAAACAGCTATTATAAATAATATTTGTTGTTGTAACAATTCACAATAACACTGTTTTTGCTGCATTTTTCAAATAAATTCAGCTTTGGTGAAGAGACATTTAAAGGCCTAAACTTTTAAACAGCACTGTATATTTCATACTATACTTCTTAATATATATACACACTGCCGTTCAAAAGTTTGGGATCAGTAAGACTTGTAATGTTTTTTACAAAAAAGTCTCTTATCAAGACTGTATTTGATTAAAAATACAGAAAAATCAATAATATTATGAAATGTTATTACAATATAAAATAATGTTTTTTATTTTAATATACTTTAAAATATAATTTATTCCTGTGATGCAAAGCATCCTTATAATATGCTGATTTATTATTAGAATGATAACACTGATACTTTTTAGGATTCTCTGATGAATAAAAAGTTGAAAATAGAAAACTTTTCTATCACTTTTTATCAATTTCACACATCCTTGCTGAATAAAAGTATTAATTTCTTTCAAAAAAAGAAAGAATAAAAATTCACTGACCCCAAACTGTTGAACGGTAGTGTATATTGTTAAAGAAAGATTTCTATTTTAAATAAATGCTGTTTTTTTTTTAATTTTTTTATTCATCAAAGAATACTAAGAAATAATTCACAGGTTCCAAAAAAAAATAATTAAGCAGCACAACTGTTTCTAACACTGATAATAGATCAGCAAATTAGAATGATTTATTATTTTACTTCGAAATAATATTTCACAATATTACATTTCCATAAAACTTTAAAAGCTTTAAAAATTTTACTGATACCAAACTTTTGAATGGGAGTGTATATTGCACCTTTAGAGGACTTTTAATTCTGTACAATCTAAAATAAGTAAACTTCTTCAACTTATGTTTTAACGAAATTAAAACTTTTCTTATGTCCTGAAATAACAATCCTGATCAACCTTCAAGGGGAATTTTGCTATAATGCATGACTGAGTGCATTTTAAATAAATAAATAAATCTGTGATGGTGTGGATAATTCAGTTTTAAGAGAAAATGCTGAATAAGCCTTGGATTTGCCAAATACAACAGTTACATAGCAGTCAAATGATTTTTATTATTTTTCTATTCTATTTATTGCTTTTTCATTATTTGTTTGACACCTAATAAAGGTGCTCTCAGGTCATAATGCATAACTATTTCAAATGAATGCCACTTCTGGTTATCAAATCGTCACTTTGCTGTGCTAGAATGTTACAAAGTCACAGGAACACATGTGAATTTTTTTTTTTTTTTTTTTTTTTTTTAATGTTATATTTTATATTCTATTTGATATTTAAAACCTGCCATCAGACCTGGAAACCACAGGACCAGCCCGCGGTCCAGCAGCTCTTTGGTCTGAGGGTGTGTGATGCTGCGGAGGCTGGCCGTGCGAGCTGCGGGGAGACTTCGGGTCAGACTGCGGACAGCGAGCGCTGATGCCGGACCACTGACCCGCACCACCGCCACCCCACACCTGCCCTGACCCGACGACAGGGCGAAGATAGTGTCATCCTCCGACCCGACAGAACACAACAGCCTTTTCACTGGAAGAGACCTGTCAAACACAAACCAGTTAATGTTTACTGTGCATATTACTCTTAACAGAAACCTAAATGGGTATGAGGAAGTGCAAGAGACCTTATAGCAGTTATAACAGCGATACTTCTTCTCCAACGACTAAGAAAGTGCATGTTAACGACCTGATATACAGGATTATTGTGTCAATAACTTGGATGAATCATTATTATTAACACCGCTGCTCCACGTGAGTTCAGGACAGTTATTTCCCAGGCGGTTTGTTATTGATTCCGTTTAGATGAATTTCATTGGTCCGCGTCGTTACACGTGGGAGCAAAAATGTTTGTTACTCGTCAGCTTTACTGTCAATCAAATAAAAGTCTTTCCCCTTGTGCGCGCTACAATTCTGTCCGTGTGACACTAGTGACGGGAACCGTCTAACATCTTTGTAGTGTTAAATTATTATTCTTTTTAATGTTTCGTTGAACACAGAATGAGAAGTAATGACTGTTGAAGCTGCCATACAGTAAAACAAGCAAAACATCATTATTGCTCGGTTTACTGTTAGTTGAGGTGATTTCCTGTGAAAGCAATAGGGCAAGACTATGTCTAGTAGACCGTGAACCACAAAACCAGTCATAAGGTTCAACTTTTTGAAACTGAGATTTATAAATCTGAAAGCTAAATAAATAAGATTTCCATTGATGTATGGTTTGTTAGGATATGACAATATTTGGCCGAGATACAACTATTTGAAAATTTGTAATCATGAGGGTGCAAAAAAAAAAATCAAAATATTGAGAAAATTGCCTTTAAAGTTGTCAAAATGAAGTTGTTAGCAATGCATATTACTAATCAGAAATTAAGTTTTGACATATTTATGATAGGAAATGTAAAAAATGTCTTCAAATTCTACTGATTTTTGGCATAAAACAAAAATTGATCATTTTGACCTATACTATGCATTGTTGGCTACTGCTACAAATATACCCATGCTATTTAAGACTGGTTTTGTGGTCCAGGGTCACATTTTATCTGATGATCAAAGCTTTAACACCTATTTTTTTATATTCTACACTATTTACCACAATGCAGAGTATTTATAATTATAGTACAAACAGACTGAGTTATGGTAATGAGACCATTTGAAAATGAGTTAATATATGCTTGGATCACAAGTGTTTTATTGCACATTTATTCATTTATTTATTTTTCTTACAACAATTTAATGCAGAACTGTAATTAAATAAAACAAAATATAGTTAAACGGTATATTATAGATAACTATTTAAAAATAAATCATATTTAGACTGTATGGAAATAATAATTCTTGACTATATCTGCCTGGATTTTCGAGAAAATCACCCTGTTATATGCCTTTAATTATGCTCTTTTGTTCAGAGAGAGGTATAATAGATCACCTTCATAGTTAAGCCATTCTGAAATATTCAGCTGGGAAGATATTTTTTGCATTAATTAATAAATAATACCCTGCTTCATCCTTTCGGACAGGCTTTGTCTCATTTTAGTCCCACAGAAACAAAGAGGGAGAAATATATTCACCTTTTTGAACATTTATACAAGGTTGAGTTAGTATGTAATCAATGATGCAATTAATAGCAGTTTTACTGTAAATTATGGGTAGTTGGATAGTTAAATACTTTGGGATGTTCGCATGCAAAAAATATTTTAAACAGTATTTGTAATTGTTTTATAATCATTTTGCATGCAATTTTTATGAGCTCATATTAACTGGGAGACTATGCAGTATTCATAATAATATGAATTTGTCACCTTGCAGGACTATTTCAAATTGAATTATTTGCCATATATATTTATGTAAATTATAACCAAAAAACTTAGTTGATAAAAAGATTATGCCTTCACGCAAATTATTGCATTTAAGACTATTATGATTTGCTCTTCTTACACTTACTCTATAAAGTATCTAATACAGGTTCCAGTTGAAAAAAAATCTTTGAACAATTTCATGTTTCATTTGTTTGGCAAAAAAAGAAGGTAAATGTAAAATACTATGATAATATTTAGCATTTCATCACATACAAGTAAGCAAATCTCTGTAAAACCTTCAGCCGAAAAGAATTGCAGAGTTTTGACATTCTAAATGCTGAGGTTTGATTTCTAATGTACAGATCGATACATCAATACACTCATGCTGAGGTCAGCCAGCTAATGCATGTCTCTTATGAGAGGGTGGCAGTGTGAGTAGACTATATCTGTATCTGTTTGAAAGCAAAGACAGACAGAGAGAGAGAGGCGGTGTATATCTTCTCCTCTTCTTTGTCCCTCCTCCACCATAGTACTCCTCCTCACGCCGCAGTCGGTCTCTCCTCGCATCCCGCCGCAAACAGGATGACTCACAACAACCTTCACTTCACCCTCACCTTCATTTAACCCAGCCAGTGTGTTTTCACACACACTGCGCCCCATTTCTACATCCATTCCCCGCTGAAACGGCAGCAGCATGATGCCCGACACGGCGGCGGCGGCGGCCGCTGCTGCATCATCGGCGAGCAACATCAGCAGCAGCAGCAGCAGCGACAGCGAGAGCTCGCGGCACAGACACCGAGCGCAGGGAGACGCGGAGCGGGCAGAGCAGCAGCAGCACAGCGCTGCCCCTCAGCCCACATCAGCGGGCGTTTTAGGTGAGTCCGGAGAGGGCGAATACGGACGGGACAGGTGGATGTGACGCGAGAGGAGAGCAGGCATAAGGGACAGACGGCATATCCTTCGAGCAGAACGAACAATGCGGCGCTTTGTTATGCTGTCTGCCCCTTATGTCTATTATGCTGCCGGGATACATGCATTAAAAACTCTCCCTGCTGATGTATTTGTGGCCTATAGAAGGTCATGCGGCAGCATCACTTCAAATAGAGCTGTTGTCTACATAATATGGGCCATGCGCTACTTTTTTCCGCTCGACTAGTCCTTTTTCACGGGCCTTTGGGCAGGTTCAAGTTTTCTGAGGTGCTTTTGTTGCTTAAGTCCTCTTCTGTTTTGAGAAATTGTTTCTGTTTGGGGTTTTGTTTATGCTTGGATGGCCTTCTTATTGTGGATTGTTGTGAACCATTATACGACAGTTAGTTCTGGTCCTCGAATCTGGTTGGATGGACGCTGTTCCAGGAGTGCTTATATTTAGTCCAACCTCATTGGGACATCACTGTGTTTGTCTCTGTTTGGCATGTGCAGGTGATGTGAAAAGTACAGAGGTATTTTTAAAAGTCAAAGTATTAGTGTTTTCTAAGGGTACATAATGTGTACTTCAAAACGGAGAAGTTTTTCCTTTGCGTTTTTGAAAAGTTTTGCATACAGAGGAAAACGTTGTCAAAAGGATCCCAGTTTACACTGTGTTATGTATGCCAGGACAGTTGATGGCAATGTCAATCTGTAAAGAAACTTGCTGTTTACGCTTTTCGTGGTTTGATGATAACTATATCTTTTTTAAAAGGAATAGTTGAAATTCAAAAATGAAAATTCTGTCAGTAATTACTCACCCTTATGATGTTCCAAAACAGTAAGACCTTTGTTCATCTTCCGAACACAAATTAAGATATTTTCGGTGAAATTCGAGAGCCTTCTGACCCTGCATAGACAGCAATGCAACCAATACTTTCAAGGCCCAGAAAAGTAGTAAAAACATCGTTAAAATAGTCCATGTGACATCAGTGGTTCAACCTTTAATGCTACGAGAATACTTAACAGTCCAGGCAGAGTAAGACAAGACGAGCGTTTGAGAATAAAAAGTATTTAAATTGTATTTTTTTTAATGTAAATTAACGATGGCATCGCTAGATACGACCCTTCTTCCTCAGCTGGGATCATTTACAACCGCATTTGGGATCATTGAAAGCCGCATTTAAACTGCATTTTGGGAGTTCAAAATCGGGGCACCATAGCAGTCCATTATATGAAGAAAAATGCAGAAATGTTTTCCTCAAAAAACATAATTTCTTTACGACTGAAGAAAGAAAGACATGGACATCTTGGATGACAAGGGGGTGAGTACATTATATGTGAATCTATGTTTTGGAAGTGGAAGTTCTCCTTTAAAGCATGAATAGCTGAAGGAACAAAACTCTTACTAAAGTTAGTCCTCCTACACATCGGTAGTCTAAACCTATGACCAGATGGAAGAAGAATGAAATACCGATGTAGTGGATGATCTGGATTACTTAGAATTATATGTGCTTTCCGGATCGTAGCCGAAGTAACACAACTGTGGCTTTCCAGGACAGACGTTTGCCACCCCTGGTATATGCCTTTGTTAAATCATCTGTTTGCATTAATTCAAGTTTATTTATTTATTTATTTATTTATTTATTTTTTAAGATTTATTTTTGGCGTTTGGGTCTTTATTATTATATGACAGTATAGAGATGACAGGAAGCAAAGTGTGAAAGAGATACGGGGGTGTAATCGGCAAAAGTTTCTTGAACCAGGATTTGAACTCAAGATGCCTGTTTAGCGCAACGGGGCTATATGTTGCACCATGGTTGTCAGCACCAACAATTTAAGTTATCTTTAAAATAATCATGTGAATTCTGGTGAAAATATACAGAAAACTACAGAAATCAGAGTGGATTGGAGTGGAGTGACTTTAGTTCCATTACCATGAAACACTGAGAATAACCAGAAATGTCTTAAACCTTTGTCTGTTTGTCTGATTTTATTAACTTTTTTGCTTTATAGCTGGTTGGCTTCGTTCATGCCTTAAAGATTTAACAAAGACTTTTTTAAAATATAACACCATCTTGCTTAAAGCGTCTTGTTCCCTTAGTATGAAGAGAATAGGTTTGTTTGTGATTATTTATATGTTGGGTGTGAAGAGAATAGTTTGCGCAATATATATTCTGGGTGTACAGCGTTGACTCTGGCGTATCCTGGGCTGTGTCTTTCAGGGTTATGCAGTGAGTTTTAGACATCAGCAGTGGAGCAGACAGAGACATTATCTGAACCATTAGCGCTCACATGATGTCATTGCCTCAATAGTTATTTCATAAGCTGAATGACAGGCCAGCAATTTAAAGATGGATGGCTGTGTCAGAAACTGGTTCTGCTATCATAAGTTGTGTTTACTAGAGATCTGTTGTTGTAAACAGCTGCAGATATCTCACCTGAGCACAGTGGTAAGACTTTAAATGGTTGTTAAAGCTCTAACATTGTTTTAGTTGGTGTGATGGAGCTATGAAGAGGTCCTGTTCTGTTAAGTTACAAAACAACGTTACATTGTGATGTTTGAGCCTGGTGGACACTCTCTCTGAAAAAAAGGTACAAAAGCTGTCATATAAGCACCTAAAAATGTACATATAGCTTTTGTACCTTTTTTCTGAGACTTACTTTTTTCTTACTCTAACACATACTGTATTATGTAGGTTTATAGCAAACCACAGTCAGTATGTTTTGAGATTATGTTTCCTCACTGTGGAAGTCTCTGTGAAAGATTACAGCTGTCTTTAACAGTTAACGATCTCGTGTTTCAACTCCAGTGTGTCCAAATGACACATGCTTACATTTCGAGACAACACTCAAGACTCACTCAAGTTGAGGTTTCGTTTCTTCAACTCATAATAGCAGCTGTTGTTATAGCTGAGTTCCTCACATTCATAAACAAATACAACAGTCTCCAGAATGTATTCATTAAGTCATAAAAAGTGTTTAGTAGATTTAGTCTTCGGAAATATAGTGCAGAAATATTACAACTTGTCACTCTCAGATGACATTTGAAGAACCGTTTCAGCCATTGCTGTGTCCGGGACCTTTAAGAAATGAGAAATAAAGCACACTGTGGAAATACTGGATCTTTCTGGTAGGATTTCTGGTACATCTATATTAGATTTAAGAATTTAATTAACACTTTTATTCAGAGTTTAAAATGCTGTTGTATTTATCAAAGACTCCTGAATAATAATAATAATACAAAATGTTTATTAGGCAGCAATTAAGCATGTTAGAATGATTTATGAAGGATCATGTGACACTGAAGACTGGAGTAATGATGCTGAAAATTGAGCTAAATTTAAATCCTCATCATATTTATGGTAACTAGTTTTAGAGCTATCAGAACCATTTTCATTTTGAGTCAATATAAATTAGCGCCAATATTTTTCATATCTGTGTGAAACCTGTGAATGGCTCATTTAATTGCAACTCTTCATTTCATATTTTCTTCTTTACACACTAGTTTCAGATAAATTAAATGGTATTATTAAACTCTGTAATCAGCTTGTTGTACTCTGGGAAATGACAAAGCTTGTATTCAAATTCCAGCCCATTCAGCCATTCATAATTTCTGCTTTCTCTCACAATGCCCTGAGTAGAAGACTATCTGCTTCACAGGATTTGCTTTATGAAAACAGTAAATATATTTATCATTTGCACATGAAACATTTGTTTTTGATATACTGTATCAACATTTATTTGTTGTCCACCGCAGTCTGATTCTGTACCTGACCATGCATTAAATTCTTCACTGACTTTATGTTCATAATGCTTTAATAATTACCAGACTTTATTGGCTCATCAGCAGTATGAAATATTGCTGTTTTGCAGTTTTGTCATTTTCAGCTCCCTTACATTTTCAAATAAACGTTTTTTAGCACTTCATAATGTCTGGCTGTTGTGACCCCTCTGATAGCAAAAGTGCACTCACAGAGCTAAATCACTGCAGCGTTTGAAAGGAATCCAAAAATTGAGAGGATTTGCCTTTGCTTGTGTAGTTTTTATACTGTATCCTCCATTAAGAAGTTCACAGACTTCATTGCTTATTATTTCTGAAGCGTTCTCTCTGCACGTCTAACTGCTGTCTTCTCTCTCGCTGATCCTGGACTGGAGATGTGTAGCATTACGACAGCATGGCATCACTCATACATTTGGCTTTACACACCAGGTAAAAATAAAGCATAGAGAGTTCTAGGAAAACCGAGCCAGTGAGCGCTGACTGATGATTGGCCAGATCGCATGTGTCTACAAGTGACATGTGTTATGAGTTTGATGATGATGCTTTACTTCAGACAATGTAAGTGCAATCTGTTCTGACTTTTTGTGTGGATTAGAGCGGGAAAGAAAAAGAAATAAAAATCCACTTAAAGTTACAGTAAAACCGGACAGCTGAGGCCTGCTAGAAAGCATTGTAAAAAATACTATGATACTGTTTCAGACATTAAGATTTTTTACATCAAAAAACATAATTTAGA
>JAHKKF010535739.1:0-33921 GCA_019740295.1 Labeo calbasu | reverse complement strand
CGCAGAAATAAACGCCCACTGCTGTGATTGGCTAATAGTTGTGTATGTTTGACAGCCTACATCCTTCATAGATGGACGCTGCTGTGATTTAGGTTAAAAATACATAAATACTCAGTACATATCAAAACATCTGTAATAACAGACAAAGCAGTAGTGACCACGTAATAAAACAGTTACTCACACTTGTGTGTTGTGAAATTACTGTCGGATACAATATAGTCGGCACAGCATTGTCTTTTAGTTTCAATCTTTCTTAAACTCCTGTGTCGAATTGTGCTTTGTTTGTAAACAAATCCGCGGTTAAATGAAGTGAACAAACCAAGTTCTTACTGACACGGTCTGGAACTTCAGTAAAAGTAAAGTTCCCAATGTTGGGTTCAGAAGGAAGGCAATGCAAAGACTTTTCCAAAACTTGGCACAGCGACTTGTTGTCTTTGGAGCCATCTTTATCATTTGGTTTGTGCGTAGACCTGCTTTCGCCTCTGTTTACACTATATGCGCAAATCAGTGGGCGGAGCAAAACGGGTAGTAGGGCGTTAATCTGCTGTGGATTTGGTGTTTCACCACACTATTACATCATAAAATGGCACATTTCACAACCTGTAGTTTTGGCAGATTGGCTTCAGTATAACCTGTTTTTAGACTAATGGGAACGTTTTAAGTTTTGAAACTTTTTATAGTACAATGACCTCTTATAGACCAATTCAATGTTTGCAAACAGTGATTACATTTTTTTGTGGGCGGAGCCTATCTGGTGGCACAAAATGTCGGTTTTCAAGTAGAAGTTTATGGAAGCCATTGAATAAAAGGCAAATTTAAGTTTATATTTTAAAATTCTGAGTTTATTCTTGCAATTCCGAGATTATATCCCACAATTCTGATAAGAAAAATCAACTCTATTTCCCCCTCAGTCAGTCACATTCGACGTTATGTCGACTGACGTCTGTTGGACGTAACGTCTCCGTTTCCCTCCTTCAGGGAATGAGGGTTACGAGAGTAACCTAGACATTTTCCCTCAGCTCAGAATCATGAGGTTATATCCCACACTTCTGGCTTTTTTCCCTCAAACAAACTTGATATTGTTGAGTTAAATCGAGTTATAAAGTTCAAACTAGCAGATATAACCTTGCATTTGCAATAAAAAAAAGTCAGGAATGTGAGATAAAATAGGTAAATTATATAGTTTTAAATAGTATTTCATGCTGTAACTGTAGGGCTAATACAGTATGTCTTCTATGAACTGCATATGTGAATATTATGTATACAAATTGTTTGAATGAAACTAATGCTTTAAAAGTAGAGTAACCATAGTAGTTTTCATCCATAGTCTGTCCATTTAAACTTCTGCGTTTAGCTTCATATGGCGTCTTTGATGACAGTATTCTTTAAAAAAGTTTGCATTCTGATTCTGACATCCAAAGGCACAACAATAAATTTTTTCTCTTATTTTAATGATTTTAGCCATTTACCTCCACTTGTTACCAGTGTTTTTCTGCCACCACAATGCGTGCGCAGCTGCAGTGTGTGACGTAACTGTCATGTCTACTCCAAATTGATAAAAAATATGTCAAACGATCAAAAGAAAAATTTTGATTTTTTAGTTCATGACCCCTTTAACAAACATAAAATACTATCAGGGTAACACAAATTATGGTACAATACTGCAACAAACATTCAAATATACACCTTGATGCACATAAACTATTTATAAAATTGAATCCAATTGTGATACATCATACAGGGAATTTAGGATCATCAAAAAACTTTTCACAGTAAAATAATCTAAACTGTGTTTTTTGCTTACAAATAATACGTTGATAAACACTAATATCTCTTCTCGCAGATATCAAGTGTTGATATTTGTCCTTTGGTGATATTTTATGATAATCTTATTTCCCTAGCAGATTATTTAGTAAAGTGCTGGATAGTGAGCTGAGATTGTGGTAGATTTCTGTAGACTGTGTCCCACTTTCTGAAGGTCATGCATCAGTGAGCATGAAGCCACTGTGAGCAGCTGAACATTTACAGAGCAGCCGCTGCCAAAAACAAAACACAACTGACCAGAACCTTTTTATTTGTGTTTAAATGCATTATAGTCTCAAAATAGTAACTTAAAATATATGCATTAATTTGACTCTGAAATTGAAATTTGCTGTTTAAGAAACATTTCTTATTATTATCAGTGTTGAAAACAGTTGTGCTACTTCGTATTTTTGTGGACACCATGATACATTTTTCAGGATACTTTCAGGCAAAGTCCTCATATATATATATATATATATATATATATATTAATCTAATGTAAATTCATGTCCCAGTCACATTATCTTGGTTAAATAAACAAATCTGTTTTGTATTTTTGCATTAACATTGTAATTACTAGGCTATTCTGTGTATTAAAAACAAGTATAAAAAGTTTAATGTTTTTAAGCATTTTACATTTATTCCACAATAATAACTCAAGGCTTTAACAATTTAAACAATATATTTTATTTAAACAATTCTATATTTTATTTATTTTCTTTTTAATAATAAATGTATTTTCTGGTCATCGGTCTTCAGAGCTCAGTAAACACTGGTCACAGATGTAGAGATGTACCTTTAATTTCAACAAGCTGATTGCTCACAAAAAAACCCACAGATCATGTTTTCAGGCCACAAAGTAGTAATATGTAGGAGTTTTTTACTAACTTTTTAAAATTAATCTTCCCATTAAAGCTAGTATAATGTTCATTCATACTGATTCACGAGTGTCCATGAACACAAGAGGCGGGATTTATCACATGAAGAGCATTTTTGTATATCTGAACCCTTTCCAAAAATGACTATGATTTTGAGATCCATCTTTTTCACACTGAAGACAATTGAGGGACTAATATGCAGCTATTACAGAAGGTTCAAATGTTCAGTGATTCTTCAGAAGGAAACACAGTGCATTCAGGGTAAAAACCTTTTGAATTTGAAGATTAGGGTAAATTTAACAAATTTTGTCTTCTGGGAAACATGTAAGTATCTTCTGTAGCTGTAGCTTCTGTAGGGCAGTACTAAATAACAAAAAATATGATATTTAGACAAAATAAGAAAAATGTTTTCACCCCCTGGCTCTTAATGCATCGTTTTTCTTTCTGGATCATCAGTGAGCGTCTGAAACTTCTGTAATAATTGCATATGAGTCCCTCAGTTGTCCTCAGTGTGAAAAGATGGATCTCAAATACATACAGTCATTGTTGGAAAGGGTTCAAATACACAAAAATGCTGAAAAAACAAAGAATCTGTGGGACCCTAAAGATTTTTTCTGAAGAACAGAGGGCAGTTTAACTGTTTAGGACAAACAAGAGACTCATGAACAAATATCGCCAAACAAAAAAAACACAGCTGTGGATAATCCAGTTAACAACACAGTATTAAGAATCTGTGTATGTAAACTTTTGAATGGGGTATTTTTAAAAAAAAATTATTTCCACTTGTGGACTACTAGGTTAACGTCTTTTATGTGAAATATCTTATTCAGGTGAGTACTAAAATAACATGCATTTTGTATGATCCCTCTTATTTTGGTCAAATAATTAACATTTTGCAGATTTTGCAAGGTGTATGTATGAGCTTAACTGTATATACACACTGAGCTACCTCTCTGAGGTTATTGTTCATATTCAGACACTGGCCGCTGTGCTGTCAGGACTCCAGCGCTGGAGCATTCGCTTATGTCTCCTCTTCTCATGTTTCAAGGGGAATGACTGTGACATTTAAACTTGGCACCACGAGTGAGGGGGAGAATGAGCGGCATGGAGTGGCTCTGTTTGTCCATAGCAACATTGCAAAGTTACTGACGTTTGTTTTCTTTTCTTTCCGCTGTCTCTGTCCTTGTTGTGTTTTTCAGATAAGCTATTTGGGAAGCGGCTGCTGCAGGCCGGGAGACACATAATGTCCCATAAATCCTGGATGAAGACGGTGCCCACAGAGAACTGTGATGTCCTTATGACGTTTCCAGGTGCTGCAGATGTTTTCCTGTCTCTTTCTTTCTATATTTCTTACAAAACATAAAAAATAAATACCTTTTTTTAAAAATTATTATTATGCTATGATATTGCTGTGGTATTTGAATGTGGTAATCTTTCAGTGTAATGATATATATTAGTATAATATATATATGTAGTCTGATCCCTCCAAAATACTTTCTTGTAAGTAACCTCAAATATGTGAGAAGAAATATATAAAGTCCACTTCCAGAACAACAATTTACAGATAATGTACTCACCCCCTTGTCATCCAAGATGTTCATGTCTTTCTTTCTTCTGTCGTAAAGAAATTATGTTTTTTGAGGAAAACATTTTAGGATTTTTCTCCATATAATGGACTGATATGGTGCGCCGAGTTAAACTTCCAAAATGTTTTTAATATGGTTTTAATATGGCTTCAAACAATCCCAAATGCGGTTGTAAACAATCCCAGCCGAGGAAGAAGGGTCTTATCTAGTGAAACGATTGGTTATTTTAATAAAAATAATGCAATTTATATAATTTTTAATGTCAAACGCACATCTCGTCTTGCTCTTCCCAACCTCTGTTTTTTTCTGGTTCATGACAGTTAGGGTACGTCGAAAAACTCCCATCTCATGTTCTCCCTCAACTTCAAAATTGTCCTATATCGCTGTTTTACCTTTTATTGTTGAGGGTGCTTGATCTTCTTTGCATGTTCACTTTGCAAAGACCGCGTCGGAATGTCTGCAGCGATGTAGGATGATTTAAAATTTGTTTTTGAAGTTGAGGGAGAAAATATGATCAGAGTTTTTCGACATACCTTGACTGTCTTGAGCCAGAATACACAGAGTTCAGGGAGAGCAAGACAAGACGAGCGTTTGACGTTAAAAAGTATTTAAATTGTATTTTTTTAATGAAAATAGCCGATCGTTTCGCTAGGTAAGACCTGTCTTCCTCGGCTGGGATCGTTTACAACTGCATTTGGGATCATTTGAAGCCGCATTTAAACTGCATTTTGGAAGTTCAAACTCGGGGCACCATAGCAGTCCTTTACATTGAGAAAAAATCCTGAAATGTTTTCCTCAAAAAACGCAATTCCTTTACGACCGAAAAAAGAAAGACATGAACATCTTGGATGACAAGGGGGTGAGTACATTATCTGTAAATTGTTGTTCTGTTCTCCTTATACAACTCATCTTTATTATTTATGTATAATGGATCATTTTTGGTCAATTTTTTAAAAAGATGGCAAACATTTAAACAAGGTTAAGAACGGAAAATATGTGTGAGAATGTTCTCCTGTATGTGTAAATAGAAATAATCCACACAGTTATTAGCAATTGAGACTCAGTGTAGTCAGGTTCATCACATTAAGTAATATTTTTAATATAACCAGTTAATTAAAATCTGGGTTATTGTGTTTAATTAAAATTAAGACCATAAATAAACAAAAAAAAATGTACTTGAAATAAAATAAATGTTAACTGAATTAATATTATATATGTAAAAAAAATAAATAAATAAATTGTATAAAATTTATAAAAAAAAAAAATATTTACTTTCAGCTAGTTTACAGGGCAGGATTGATCATTTCACTTAGCTTATATTCATGTACTAAAATACTAGAACTTAAATAAAAATGAATAAATTAGACAAATTAAAAAAAATACTAACTAAACTAAAGTTAACATGAAAATATTAAAATAAATTTGATTAAAAATATAAAAAACCTAATAGTATCTCAGTGATACTAAAATGATTCATTTCGATATCAGGGTTGTGCTCCCATTTTAATTGCTGAATTAATAATTGATAAAGCAAACAGGATGTGCAATTGTGATTTAAAATACAAGAAAGTAGAATTAAAAGAGAATCCATGTGTTTTTATGTGAATTTATATTATTCAGGCCTGTGAATTGGTATTTTATCCGAACAGACACATTCCTACTACCTGCTGAAACAAACAATATGCTGGTGTTATGGATGGCTATATTTTTCAGTGGAGTGCCTCAGTGTAATAAATTACATATTGTTGTTTATTTGTCTCCATACAGACACCACAGATGACCACACGCTGCTCTGGCTTCTGAACCACATACGGCTCGGCATCCCAGAACTCATTATCCAGATCCGACATCACAAACACACCAGAATGTACGCCTTCTTCGTCACGGCCACATACGAAAAGTGAGAGGGAAACAGCTTTTATTTTTCCTATAGTTTAATCTCCTTTGTTTATTAATGTTTTTTCAGGTGATGTTGATGTAATTATCATGTACACCACATGAGATGAGACATGAGGATCAAGCAAAGGCTAATTTGATGTTTATTTTCATGTTCCAACATGAGTCTCTAAAAAATTGTGGACCTCATGGGAGCTCATTTCAACAAGACAATTTATAAAATACACTACCGTTCAAAATATTGGAGTCAGTATGATGTTTTTGAAAGAAGTCTCTTATGCTCACCAGGGCTGCATTTATTTGATTAAAAAAATATTATTACAATTTTAATAGCTATTTTCTATGTGAATATGTTATCAAATGTTATTTATTTCTGTGAGTAAAAGCTGAATTTTCAGCTTCATTACTCCAGTCTTCAGTGTCACATGATCCTTCAGAAATCATTGTAATATGCTGATTTCTGATTATTATCAATGTTAAAAACAGTTGTGCTGCTTCATATTTTTTGTAAAACCCATCATACATTTTGTTTTTTCAAGATTTGATGAAAAAAACATCAAAAGGACATCATTTATTTGAAATTTTTGTGACAACGTCAACGCTTTTATTGTCACTTTTTGATCAGTTTAATCAGCGTTATTAAAATTAACTAACCATAACCATAAAACGCATTTTCATTACTTGAAATAAATATTAACTTAAATCTAAAAAAATGTTCTAAGCCCAAACTTTTGAATGCTAGTGTACACAGAAGTTTGTTCTGGAACATAAATTTTTTTCTTTGCTTTATTATTGTTCATGCTTGTGTTTGACGTTGATGCTGATGTATTTTTTATTGTGTGCTCAGTCTTTTACGAGGGGCTGAAGAGATGGGACTGCAGAAAGCTGTGAAGCCGGAGTTTGGTGGCGGCTCTCGCAGTTTCTCCTGTGAGGAAGATTACATCTACGAGAACATTGAGAGTGAACTCTGTTTCTTCACCTCACAGGTCCTTCATAATATTGAGCATACAGGTTTTGCTAAAACATTAAGTTTGTTTTTTCCACTTGTTATCAAGACTGCTGATGACATCTCATTTAAACAGAAAAAGGCTATTAAAACATCTAAATAAACAGTTTTTATTATAGTAAAAAATGTTATTTAATATCACTGAATAAGCATAAATAGATTCATTTATACCAACAAAATTTCTATGGGTTAAATCAGGTAGAAGTGTAGGAAATACTGCTGCTGCACCTATAACATACAGTGCACAGCATAAATGATTACACTCTCTTTAAAACTTAACAAATTCAGCAATTACTCTACTTAGAAGACCTGTTAGGGTTCTTTGGAGATCTAATGTTCCAACAAGCCTGCTTGATAAATTATCAAAAAAGAATGTCAAAATTATTTAGGAAAATAAGATATTTTTATCAAAGTGATAAAATGTGGTGTTGCAAAAATGAGTACACCCTCCTGAAAGTTACTAAATAAAACTAAGAAAAAAAATCTAGTGTAGATTTAAGGCAATTTTTGATCAACAGGTAAGTATATGGAACTAAAACTTTTAAAAACAAGTAATTTCCTGACAATTAAAAGTGAATCATGTTCAGACTTAATGATGGCAGCAATGGAACCACTTGGTAGAGAACTGCCAGGTGACGTATTTCTTAGCACAAAAGAGGACAATGGTACAAGAGGAATACCAAATCATTGTTTTAACTGTGAAAACATAGCAGAAGTAAAACCACCATTAAAAAACAATCGACTTGACAAGGCTCCTGAAATAAACAGGCCTTTACTTTAAGTTTTCATTTAGTGATGAGTGAATTTTTGCTAGAAAAAGAGCAGGAGAAACACCAAGAAAGTGTCTCAGAGCTGGCAAAAGCTATGAAAAGAGTGACACTTTATCTCACAGAGTAAGATGCAGTCTGCAGAAGAGACATGCATGGTTGTTTATCCACACCAGAACTACCTACTGCAGCCAAAGCACAATAAACTCGTTTAACCTTTTCCAAAGCCCGTATTTACAAAATATAGACTTCTGGGAATCCATACCCTGGTTTCCATAAGTCAATTTCGGAACCAAAAGCATCCAAGATGTTACGTTGTTGCTTGAGGAGGAGTACAGTTAGAAGTGCCTGGTTCTCACACTGATGTTCGGTGGTAGTAAAGCTCTTATATAGGGATGTATGAGTGCTGAAGGTGTGAGGGAGTTGTATTTTATTAATGCTGTCATTATTTCACGCACCACTGTGTGACGTAATACAAAAACTTGAAACAGAGGATGCTACCCTCTCCTCATTCCCTGAGTTGTTGGTCATTTTTTTCATGTCTTCCAACATAAAAATCCTTCAGTGGATATGTATTTTACCCAATTTTAACACTCTGGAGCAGCTGTGGGGGATTCTGTAGAGACGAGCTGAGAAACACTCTTGCTTTTTAAGGAGGTCATCCTCGAGGAATTAAACAGGACAGATGTGACCATTTGTCATGAACTTGTACACTCAGTGCCAAGAAGGGTCAGAGCAGTATACTTAGTTCTGGAGGACATAGTATGTACTAGAATATGATACATTTGCTGAAATAAATCTAGGGTGTACTAATTTCTGCAATCCTCCATTTAAACAAAATTGGCTTAGTTACTTATTTTACAGAAAATATTGGCATATATTTGTTTGTTTTTATTAAATATATGTTTAATACATTTACATTTTGCCATCTTTGGATGTTGAGCAGCAAGCTCATTGGTTGCTGATGTAAAAGAAACCAATCAGCTGCGCCATGTGAATAAGGATGTCATTATATCAGACTGAGTTAGAACCTATCGGCCTGCGGCATCTAGAGTTTCATGACAGAACTCGGAATTTGTGTGGTTATAAACTGAGGGACAAGTTCGTTTTTTCAACATCACGGACATTGTTAGTAAAGCTAAGGCTGTATTTAATCCATTATATTTCTTTAAAAAATCAAGCCATTTTATTGAGGCATCGAGTTGGGTTGTACATTTAACATGTGAACATTATTATAGATTGAAGCGTATTCTTTCCGTATCACAGGAACGTCAGAGCATAATCAAATACTGGCTGGACAATCTCAGAGCTAAACATGGGGAGGCCCTTCACAACATCCACTTCCTGGAAGGGCAGCCAATCAGTGAGTTCTTCTCTTTAGACTTCCTAAGAGGCCTGAGAAGTGTGTGCCTGATCTGTACCAGTGGCCTGTATGTATGTATAAGTCACTCAGTATCTTGATGGTCTGTACCTGAAAGTAATTTTCTTGTCCAGGCTTTTATATGTTGCTGGTGACAGATGTGGTGAACGTTTCTGGAAGGAAATGTTTTACCAAAGTTTTGAATACCTGTTCATGTTGTGTGTGTGTGTTAGTGAGTGTGAACTGTGTGTGTATGTTCCAGTTCCTGAGCTGAGTGCGCGAGGTGTGATCCAGCAAGTCTTCCCGCTTCATGAGCAGAGAATCCTGGGACAGCTGATGAAGTCATGGGTGCAGGCCGTTTGTGAAAAACAGCCACTGGGTTAGTAAATAGCAGTGGAAAGTCAACACTGAAATATATTGGAGTTTTTTTTCTTTTTGTTTTTTTAGATTTTGTTATTTTATAATTTTTTTAAAGCTGCTCTTAAAGGGATAGTTCACCCAAAAATAAAAATGACCCCATGGTTTGCTCACCCTCAGGCCATCCTATGTGTATATGACTTTCTTCTTTCAGACAAATACAATTAGGTTCATATTAAAAAAATGTCCTGGCTCCTCCAAGGTTTATAATGGCAGTGAATGGCTGTTGAGATTTTGAAGTCCAATAAAGTGCTTCCATACATTATAAAAAGTTCTCCACACAGCTCCGGGGGGTTAATAAAGGCCTCCTGAAGTGAATCAATGCGTTTGTGTAAGAAAAATATCCATATTTACAACTTTATAAACCCATAATCTCTAACTCCGCATTCACTTACTCTAGTAATATCCCTTTACTGTGTCTGTTGTCATAAAAATAAAATTATTTGTGAATTTTAAACTTACATTTAATGTCTAACAAAAAATAATTTAGCAAAATGTATCTTTTAGTATTTTTTTTACTCTTATTCTATATTTCCTGATGAATGTTTTATTACGAATTTTATTGATTAGTTGCTGCGCCCCTACTTAGATACTCAAATGATTTGTCTGAGTTTGTGTCTTGTTTGTTTTGTTAGATGATATTTGTGATTATTTCGGCGTGAAGATTGCTATGTACTTCGCCTGGCTGGGTTTCTACACCACTTCTATGTTGTATCCAGCTGTTATTGGCTTTGTATTGTGGATGCTCACAGAATCAGATCAGGTATTTGACCACCTAAACAACATAAAAGTGACTTATCCATGATATTCCAAAAGTTTTGAAGCTGTACCATGAATTTAAAGAGAATTAAATGTCATTTATAGAATGATATCTGTATATATGAGTCTACTATTGTTCATGGGATTGATATTTCTGTTGTATGCTTTCAGACCAGCAGGGATATCTGCTGTGTGGTGTTTGCTCTATTTAATGTGGTGTGGGCCACGCTGTTCCTGGAGCGCTGGAAACGCAGAGGAGCGGAGCTCGCCTATAAGTGGGGTACACTGGACACCCCAGCTGAGTCATTGGAGGAGCCCAGACCTCAGTTCAGGGTAATGACTAGGGCTGTCAAGCAATTAAGAGTTTTAATTCAATGAATTGCATAATGTGCAGTTAATATGATACATCAATTCTAGCTGAGAAATTACCCCAATAGATAATTTAAAGCCATTGTTGTGTTAAATGAGAAAAGCACTCAATAGCAATTACAAAAAAAGTAGCTTTAGAAAGAAGTATTTTGATGCAACATTGAATAAATAATGATAATAAATACGTATTAAAGGGGACATTGGATGGCCATTTTCCACAATTTGGTAAGATTTAGGGTCTTTATGAAATGTCTGCAACCTACTTTGGTTAAAATTCTTCAAATGTGTGAAAAAACAGTATTTTTACCTTGTCAAAAATAGCTCTGTTTAGAACAGCTCATAAATGATGCATGTCTCTTTAAATGATAATGAGCTGCTGTTCACTCCACCCCTATCTTTGATTTTTTTGTGTATTCAGCGGCGTTACCGTGAAAAAAAAAACATTTTTATGTCCAACAACAAAAAACAGCTGCTTAAGCATGGAGAAAATGACGAAATTTGATCATACGGAACAGTCTGTCAAAGGATGTGGGCGGGGCTTGAGCAATATGATGTCATACTGCTCAGAAAAATGAGTCATTCATTCAGCCAATTCATTCAAACGCTGATTCATTCAGAAATGATTCATTTACTAGTGAAAAACACTATAATTCTTTTCTGGAACTATTTTTGTTCTCAAAACAGACAGTATTGACAATAATGTGTCTAAAATTTAACACAATATTAACTTTTTGTTTATTTAACTATTGTATAGAATCAATTTCGCATTTGCACTTGCATTTGCAAATATTTGGAAAAAACAGCTCTCCTTCTCGTACGATATTGCTAAACTATTTCATATACTGTAATATAAATAAAAAAGACAAAACCAATTTTAAAGACAAAACCCATATATTTTATCTTGACATCTTAAAATTTAGAGGCATATAACTGCATAACTACAACTCAGTCATACATCAGTGTAATATGATGTGTAAGTCTAGGCGGGGTGTTAATCATTTTAACGCGTTATTTGTTCCAAAATTAATTGCACCAAATTATTGCGTTAAAACAAGTTCTAGCATCTGATGCATATGAAAACACATCTTTTAAACTACTCTAAATAATTTTTTCTCTCTTGCTCTTTGGGTCAGGGTGTGAAGAGGTGCAGTCCTGTGACGGGCTGTGAAGAGTTTTATTACCCACCGTGGAGGAGGAGAGTGTTCAGATGGCTGGTCAGCTTTCCTGTCTGTATATTATGCCTTTGCTTTGTATTTCTGGCCATGCTCGTCTGTTTTGAGCTTCAGGTGAGTTAAACACACTCTTACACGCACTAAATTATGGTAGTTGACGTGTCCTGCAGTCTGACGGCCTATTTTCAACAATTTTTAATTATTATGCATGCAAATTAAAATCATTAATCACATGTTAACAAGTAACAGGACCCAATTCATGCCTTATACATTCATATATTAAATTTTAACCTAATACTGTTATGCTGATTTGCCATAAACGCATTAGTCCATTTCATGAAGTCCATAATGCAATGCATTAACTACCCTAATAAATTATTGTTTCTAATCTGCAAAAAAATCCTAATTTTAAGGGTATGCAGGAAAAAAAGAAAAAAAAAACATAATTTTAATAATAATATATGATATATATAATGCTTCTATGGAAGACCATTTCTGCCACAGAATAAAAAATAAAAAATGAGAAAAATCATAATTTTGAGAAATATGAACATGCAATTCTGAGGATAAAGTTATGAATATGGGATATAGAGATACATATAAACTGACTTTTTCAGTTCTGACTTTTTCTCGCAATTCTGAGTTCATATCTCAGTTGTTTTTCTTATATATATATATATATATATATATGTATATATATGCAGTCATGGCCAAAAATATCAGCACCCTTGCAATTCTGTCAGAAAATGCGACACTTCTCTCAGAAAATTGTTCCAATTGCAAATGTTTTGGTATTCACATGCTTATTGTTTTTGTTTGCACTGCAACAACACCAAAAAACAGAGAAGAAAAGTCAAAGTTGATCAAATTTCACACAGAACTTAAAAATGGACTGGACAAAATGATTGGCACCTTGTCAAAATTGTAAGAAATAATTTCTTTTCAAGCATGTGATGCTCTTGTAATTTGTATTTAGACACACCTATGGCAAGTTACAGGTGTGGGCAATATAGTAGTCACACTTGCAACCAGATAAAATTCAGACAAGTTGACTGAAAAAATTGTGGAAAAACATGGACAATTTCAAGGCTACAAGTCCATCTCCAGAGATCTTAATGTTCCTGTGTCCACTGTGCGCAATATCATCAAGAGGTTTACAGCCCATGGCACTGTAGTTAACCTCCCTGGACATGGACGGAAGAGCAAAATTAATGAAAAATTACAACAAAGGATTGTTTGAATGGTGGATAGAGAACCCCGATTAACTTACAAACAAATTCAAGCTGATCTGCAGACACAGAATACAACAGTGTCAGCTCACACTATCCATCGCCATCTGATTGAAAAGGGACGCTATGGTAGAAGACCCAGGAGGACACCACTGCATAAAAAAGCAAGACTGGAGTTTGCCAAAACATATTTGACAAAACCACAATCCTTCTGGGAGAATGTACTGTGCACAGATAAGTCAAAAGTAGAGCTTCTGGGTAAAGGACATCATGGCACCATTTACAGAAAAAGAAATGAGGCCTTCAAAGAAAAGAACAGTCCCTACAGTCAAACATGGTGGAGGTTCAAAGATGTTTTGGGGTCGCTTTGCTGTTTCTGGCACTGGATGCCATGACTGTGTGAACAGTATCATGAAATATGATGATTACCAAGGAATTTTGGTCAGAAAGCTGCGTCACAGCTCGCGGGTCTTCCAGCAGGACAGTGACCCGAAACACACTTCAAAAAGCACTTAGAAATGGTTACAAACAAAGTGCTGGAGAGTTCTGAAATGGCCAGCAATGAGTCCAGATCTGAATCCCACAGAACAACTGTGGTGCGATCTCAAAACAGCAGTTGGGAGAAGGCATCCTTCAAATCTGAATGACCTGGAACAGTTTGGGAAAGAAGAGTGGTCCAAAATTCCAGTAGAGAGGTGTAAGAAACTCATTCATGGTTACAGGAAGTGACTGATTTCAGTTATTTTTTCCAGAGGGGGTGCTACCAAATATTAAGTTAAGGGTGCCAATATTTTTGTCCAGTGCATTTTTTGGGTTCTGTGTGGAATTGTATCAGATTTCATTGTGTTCATTGTGTTCCAATGCAAACAAAAAAAAAAACATGTGAGTACCAAAACATTTGCAACTGCACCAATCATCTGACCAGTCAGTCATAAGTAGCACAGTTATATTTGTAGCAATAGCCAACAATACATTGTATAGGTTAAAATGATCATTTTTTCTTTTATGCCAAAAATCATTAGGATATTAAATAACGATTATGTTCCATGTAAATTTTCCACCATAAATATATCAAAACTTATTTTTAAATTATAAATATGCATTGCTAAGAACTTCATTTGGACAACTTTAAATGCGATTTTCTCAGTATTTGGATTTTTGGCACGCTCAGATTCCAGATTTTCAAATAGTTGTATCTCATCCAAATATTGTCCTATCCTATCAAACCATACATCAGCAGAAAGCTTATTTAATGTGCTGTATGTATACATGTATATGTATAAATCTAAATTTAAAAAAATTGACACTTACGACTGTTTTTGTGGTCCAGGGTCACATATATATTCATGGAACTGTAAGCCGATATTTTACAATTCGGACTTGTTTCTCGCAATTCAGACTTTATTTTTACAATTTATAAGTCAGAGTTGTGACATATAAATTCAGATTTATGAGAAAAATGTCTGAATTGTGAGGTTGCCTTTTTTATTTTTTTACCCTGTAGCAGAAATGAGCTTCCATATGTTTCACCATAGTGTATAGTAAAAATAACAAAAGTAGTATTAATATAGATTTTAATATTAGTGCAATTTGTAAATACCTGAGTGCAAATAGAAGACAGTTCATGTAATGTGAGCTGAAATGAAGTGGTTTTTGGCAGGAATTTGTGATGGGGATTAAGGAGCTTCCACGTGTAGCAAGATTCATCCCTAAAATCATGTTGGCCATCACTGTGACGGCGTGTGACGAGGTGTACAGAAAGATCGCCTGCTGGCTAAATGACATGGGTGAGTCACAGGACATACGGGAGTTTATATCTAGTAATTTATAATCTGAAGTGTTCATGAACACTGTATTCAACAAAGCAGAATTTTAGGAGGAGTTATGCATTAAACTGAAGGTTTCGTTTGAAGTTTGTCAGTAGTAAAAAGTAAAAAGGCCAAAATGGATTGTGGTCTGGATATTGGGAATCCAGGCCTCCAGAAGCCAAACGGAGGAGTGAAGAGAAAGAAGGCAAACACTAGTTGTTAGGCCCCTGTGAGGTGAATACTAATGTCTGAATCTTATGTTTCCCCACAGAAAACTACAGACTCCAGAGTGCCTATGAGAAAAATCTCATCATCAAAATGGTTCTTGTAAGTATCAATGGAAAAATAAATACATAATTTATAACAAAAAAATGTTCAGTGACCAGACTGGGTTTTTTTTTTTAAATATTCATGAACCTTTTCCTAAAACTGCACTGGTGTTTCACATTTTGTTCCTGAAATGTTCTTTCTTTCTCAGTTTCAGTTTGTAAATTCTTATCTCAGCCTTTTCTATATTGGATTCTACCTCAAAGACATGGAGCGTCTGAAAGAGGTGAGAGTCTCTGACTGGAGCATTTGAACATCAGCTCTACGCTACTTACTGAAACCCAACATAGATGCACAAGTCACACAAAACATCAGATTCTTTTTAATTCTGTAGTTTTTTTTTGCTTGTTTGTTTGTTTTCAGTAAAGGAATATTGTAATTAAATACATTAAATGTACATGGGGTGTAACAGTTCTTGGTAAAGAAAACCAGTCAGGTTCTATTATATTCATTTCCAATGGATTTGACATTATGTAAATATTATGAACTGAAATCAGTGTGCTTATCTCTAACAAAAAGAAGGGTAGTGTTATTTACAAAACTGTGTATTTTTAATATATACATATGCACTAAACTGTAGTTTTATATACGCTACGAATTGGGTTGTTTTAATATTTTGGAAAAAAATCTCTTTATGATCGCCAAGGCTGATTTTTTTTAATCAAAAACAGTAAAAACTGTACTGTTTTGAAATATTATTACAATTTAAATGAACTGATTTCTATTCGGGATTCTTTAATGAAAAGCAAGTTAACAATGACAGCATTTATTAGAAATATAAATATTTCGTAACATTATAAATGTCTTTCCTGTGACTTTTGATCAAATTAATGGATCCTCGCTAAATTAAAGTATAAATTTATTTTACAAAAATCTTACTGACCCCAAAACTTTGAACTAGTGTTATTTTAGTTTTTTTTTTTTTAAATACATTTATAGTGTTTAATAATAATTTAAATTTATATTTTCTGTTTTCATTTCATTTTTTAATTTTAGAATTTAGTTATAATTTTCTTGTGTATTTGTCATTTTTATTACTTTTTGTTTTCATTTCATTTTATTATTTTTTGAATATGTCTGTGTATTTTTTTATAGAATTTTATATGTTATCATTATTTTATAGAATTTTTTTATTTCATATTTACATTAACCTAAGCTAAATGGAAATGAGAAATGCTGCATTGGTAACTAACTGAAATGTTTTTTATATTTTATTTTAGTTTTTATTGTAATTATTTTATTGTATCTATTTTATTTCAAATGAGTAAGTTTTTGTATGGAATTTTATTTCATCATCATTTTATTGAATTTTATAACATTTTTATGTCATATTTCCATATTTACATCAAACTAAATGAAAATGAGAAATGTTGCATTTGCAACTGGCTGAATTTTTATTGTTTTTATTGTATTTTTTATATAGTTTGGGCTATGTGTTTTATTTTATGTATTTTATTTCAAGTGACAGGTTTTTTTATTGAATTTTATTTCATCATCATTTTACTCAATTTACTGAATTTGAAATGATGTATTGTTGTATTGTAACTTTTTTAAATCATATTTTAGTTTTTATTGTATTTTTTTATATAGCTTATATATTTTATTTCATGTATTTTATTTCAGGTGACAAAGTGTTTTTATTGAATTTTATTTCATCGTCATTTTATTGAATTTATTTAATTGTTATTGTATTTTTTACATAGTTTATATATTTTATTTCATGCGACAAAGTTTTTTTTTATGTTTTTAGTTTTAGAAAACTGTAATAACCCTGTTTTAAATGGTAGTGTATAAATAGAGCGCTAGAATATAATGTAATCAAAAAGGGGCATTTTAACTGAAACTGCCCAAATGAATTAGAGTGGAATCAAAACTGGGTTATTTGTATCAATGCTCAGCATTGTGAGGTGATGGTGTAACATTTTAGTGTCCCTATTCCGGTAGATGCTGGCCACACTGCTGATTATCCGGCAGTTTGTGCAGAACATGAAGGAAGTCCTGCAGCCCTACCTGGCCGAGCGGCACCGATTGGGTGAGCTCACGCTACGAGCCGTTTGGGAGCTGCTGGTGTCTGCGCTGCTCAAGTACGGGCGCCTTGCAGCAGGACGAGCGCAGGTGTCGCCCAGCGACCCCACTGTGCTCGGGTCAGGCCTGCACGGGCCACAAATGGGCGAGGAGGGCCCTCAGGAGAGACGAGAACGCAAGTGTCTGAACGGTGGCTGCGGTGTCCCAGATGAGGATGTGGAGGAGGAGCCTGGCGAGAGGCACAGCGAAGAAGAGAACGAATCGGAGAGCCTCATCGACTGCGGCCTGAAGCTACGGAAGGTCAGTTTCATTGAGAAGGTGGAGCGTAAGTCCGCAAGCTGCGTCAGCCCGGTGGACGACAGCTTCCTGGAGGAAGGGAGCCCCACCATGGTGGAGAGGGGCATGGATCCAGCCTCGGTTTTCGAGATGTGCGATGATGATGAAGAAAACGGGGTTCCGGAGATGAAGGAGCTGACAGCCGAGCCGCTGCCAGTGGGAGTGGAGAACAGCACGTCAGTCAGGGTCAGGAGGAGGGGGCGGAGCTTAGAGAGAGCTGACAGTAAGACTAAGAGAGATTCGTGGATGGATCCTCCTGAGGAACAGGAAACCACAACGCTTACACAGGCTGAAATGGAGAGCTGCATGCAAACATACCAGGTCAGAAGACATACCATACTTTTTTTTGTTTAGTTTTGCCTTGAAATGTAAAAACATAAGTGAATTAAATTTTAAAAGTATATTTTTTTATTTGATTATTTTTATAAATTAAATTGTCATACATTTAAATATAATATAGTTGGATATAATGCAACATTTACATTTTGACCATGGCAAAGTCAAGTTTGGTTTTTTGCTCTTCGTATTAAAAGGTTTGGGTACCCCATATACAAATATATAATATATATACAGATATATCTTTTTTTGAGACTTTTTTCAAAACTCCAGACTTTTCAACAGTAGTGTAAAATATAATTTTCTATAAAAATATATGAAACAGAACACAGTGACCTAGTAAAAAAGTTATATATTTAAAATAGATTTATTTTATACTAAGTATAGTTAAAATCTATTAACGTATTTACTGATATATCGCTCAAGACTTACTGATGTAAAAATTATAATTAAACTTTATTTGGAGCACTACTTGTGCACAATGCCCATTGCTTAATATTAAAGGAGAAGTCCACTTCCAGAACAAAACTTTACAGATAATGTACTCACTCGCCTTGCCATCCAAGATGTTCATGTCTTTCTTTCTTCAGTCGTAAAGAAATTATGTTTTTTGAGGAAAGCATTTCGGGAATATTCTTCATATAGTGGACTTCAATGGTGCCCCCAAGTCTGAACTTCCAAAATGTAGTTTAAATGCAGCTTCAAAGGCCTCTAACGATCCCAGCCGAGGAAGAACGGTCTTATCTAGCGAAATCAATTATTTTCTAAAAAAATGTACAAATTATATACTTTTTAAACTCAAATGCTTGTCTTTGTCTAGTTCTGCATTGTGCATGCATAGTCTGTGCATCTCCTACATCGCTGTTTTACATTTTTTTGTAAAGGGCGTTTGACTTTCTTTGTATGTTCACCTTGTAAACACTGGGTCGGTACTTCTGTAGCAATGTAGGATGATTTTGAAGTTGAGGGAGAAAATGGGATGGGAGTTTTTCGACATACCCTAACTATCATAAACAAGAAAACAGCAAAACTTTTTTTCTAGCAGAGCTAGACCAAGACATGCATTTGCGGTTAAAAAGTAAATAAATTGTAAAAAAAAATTTGAAAATAACCGATCGTTTCGCTAGATAAGACCCTTCTTCATTGGCTGGGATCGTTTAGAGCCCTTTAAAGCTGCATTTAAACTGCATTTTGGAAGTTCAAACTCACAGGCACCATAGAAGTGGGAAATGCTGAAATGTTTTCCTCTAAAAACATAATTTTGTTACAAATGAAGAAAAAAAGACATGAACATCTTGGATGATAAGGGGGTGAGTACATTATCTGTAATTTTTAGTTCTGGAAGTGAACTTCTCCTTTACGCCTAAAATGTGTTTTAATGTCACTATTTATGAGAATTGTATGATCTTTGAATAATATCAGTCTTTAAATGTGTGATATTTAAAGTGTACCTTAAGTATACTTGCAGTAGTTCCACTTTAGCACAAATATTGGACTTCAGCACTACTTTCAGCACAATTATAGGTGCAGTGTGTAATATTTAGGACCTTAGACCTTACAAGATGAACTGTTATGTTTTTATTACCATAGAATGAGCAATTTCGATCTACATACACCATGGGTTTCCTTACATGGAAATCGCTACTTTGCGCCGTCGTGTTTCTACAGTAGCCGTAAATGGACAAACTGCTCTACAGAGCGTTACGTCTCTATAATGTTCTTGGAAATAAAACACTGACAGAATGATGAACAAGTAACAATAACATTTGCAATAACATATCGGTTTACTGAATAATTAAGTAAATATAATTCCTTAATTTACCACTGGCTACTCTCTGCTGTCTCAGACGACAACACTTTTGTTCTGTGTCATCCACTGTAACTTCTCTATGTGCAAAATTAAAATTAGTTGTAAAAATGATTTGTTCCAGTTTAGCAGATTTTAGGTATACCAGTTTAGTATACTAAATGTACAATTGCAGGGTATTTTTATTAAGTACATGAATAAGTACATTTATCTGTAGTGTTTAGCATGAAATAAATATATTTCAAATACATTGTAGTATATTTATTTTTTACTAGGGTGGTTTGCAACTGAATTACTCTATAATAAATGTCTCTGTCTAGAGAACTGATGTTCTACTGCCGGAAGGCAAGCAGATCCTTCCAACTGACATACTTACTCTAAAAGTCTAAAACAAAATGTCCCTAAATTGCCTTCCAGGACACTTTTCAGGACTACCAGGAGATGTTTGTTCAGTTTGGATATGTGGTGCTCTTTTCCTCTGCCTTCCCATTGGCCGCCATGTGTGCCCTCATCAACAATATCATTGAGATCCGGAGCGACGCGTTTAAACTGTGCACCAGCTTACAGAGACCTTTCGGCCTGAGGGTGGGGAGCATCGGGCAATGGCAGGTTAGACTATACAGAGTACTCTGAAAATCATTATAATACTCATTTGATGCTGCTCTAAGAGTGTGTTTACATAACAAGGTTGTGTAAAAGTCCTATATCATTGCACAGACAGTGATGGAAGCCATGGGTCTGATTGCCATCATAGTGAACTGCTATCTGATTGGTCAGTGTGGGCAGCTGCAGAGACTCTTTCCTTGGCTTAGTCCTGAGATGGCCATTATCTCCATCGTCATCCTAGAGGTACATACACTCATGTTATTTTAGTATAATTGAGATACTATTAATGTTACTGTTGTTTTTTATTAATATTTTGAATCAGTTTCTATATTTGCCGTTTTCATTTTAATCTTAGTTAAAGTTTATTCATTTTGTTCATTTTTATTTTTTTATACATGTATATAGATATTAACTTTTGAACCATACATTTTTAGAAGCAAAATTCTTTTTTCCTCTGATTCCTTGGCTCATGAGTCATTTATATCTCTACAACACTTCAGCGTATTGAGACCAAACTTGGTGTGTTATAATCAGTGTTGGGTGTAACTAGTTACTAAGTAATTAGTTACTGTAATTTAATTATTTTTCCTTGAAAAAGTAAAGTAAGGGATTACTGTGTATAGGCTGTAGAACATTTATATACAATACAGTAGTGGATTTAACATCAAAATTTAAAGTCGAACCTTAAAATGCGTGCTTTTTATGTACCCTTCTCACTTGAAATACTTTGATGAGTTAATTAGAATATTGGTAGCACTTTAGTGTCCAATTCTCACTATTAACTAGCTGGTTATTAGCATGAATATTACTGGGATATTGGCTGTTTATTATTACTTAAAAAGCACATATTAATGTCTTATTCTGCAAGAGCTTAATTCTAAATCCTCAATCCTACCCAATTCTTAAACGTAACAAGTACTTTACTAAGAATTAATAAGCAGTAATTAGGAGTATACTGAGGCAAAAGTCATAGTTAATAGTTAGTAAATAGTCAGAATTGGACCCTAATCTAAAGTGTGACCAGAATAATGTATGTAGTTATCTGAAAGAATTAAAATAACCATTTCTATCCTTATGTCATTAACTTGATATTGGATTTAGAAAGTAATTAGTAATAAGTAATTAAATACTTTTTGGAGAGAGTAATTTGTACAGTAATCTAATTACACTGTTGAAGATGTAATTAGTAACTAGAGATAAATACATTTTTTAGAGTAACCCAATGCTGGTTATAATAACCATGACCGGAGACTACCTGCACAGTTTTGGCGCTAGTGGTCAGGACACTATAAAAATGTTTTGCTTATAACTTCTAAATGGTTTGACCACAAATCACAAAACTATTCTATAATCTATATATTTGGTGCAGCATTCCGAGTCGGACCACACCCAGATTTCCCATATCAGCCATTTTGAGTGCCAGCCATTTTTAATTTTTTACGAATGCATTGGTGTGTTGTTACAAACCTCAGTATGTGTATTTGGCACCATGCCCTGATGGTACTCAAAAGGTTTGGGGGCAGCGCCAAATAACCAGGTGTTGGTTGTTTGCGCTCCAGTGATCGATCGTTGTACGTCATCGAAGTATTGCGAGAGCAGTGCAGATGGCTCCATGCTTTCGAATTGCTCTTGCGGTACTTTGATTTCATTCAAAGATCAATCGCGCAGCGCAAACTGCCAACACCTGGTTATTTTTATGCAATTTAGAAATCCTGTGCTGAACGTGTCCCAGGAAAGTGGCACATCTGGTTACCCTACCATATAGTTGGCTGAATATCCTGAGCTTTTCTCTAAAAACCTACTTTTTTGAACTGATTGTCACCAAATTCGAGTCAGATCATCTCCAGACAGCAAGGGTTTGACATGTTGACACCAAACTTTGTGTATGCCATTGTCACCTCACACAGAACACACCACATTGATTTTATATAACAGCGCCACCTATTGGTCAAAAGTGATAACCCATTAAATCTTACTCATTGCTGCAGTTGGTCTGATGTTTGCTGCCTTGTTTGCTTTTGTAGTGCTTGACCCCGATAACTGCTACTGCTAAATCAGTTTGTTTTATTTGAAGTAGTTTTAAAAGTTTTCATTTTAGTTTCAGTTTTAGTTAATTGTAACATCTCTGATACGGTTCTTTATTAGTGATGGATGATATGGCAAAAAAAATATATCATGATTTTTTCAGGAAGTTACTGAGCAGTAAAAACTAGTATATCTAGTACAAGTAAAAAGTTCTCAAGCTTACTGAAGACAAGAAACAAAGAAACAAATGATAAGCACTTGAACAGATAAAAACAACGGAATAAACATACAAATAAAGTAAACAATGCTTTACATTTTTCGGGGAAGTCTAATAGTATTCAAGTAAGAAATACCACAGAAGCTAATGTAATGTAAAACAGTGGAGTTCGTGGAGGCCCCACAACACTGCACATTTTGCATCTCTCCTTTGTCTGACACACTCATTTCAGGTCTTGGAGTCTCTACTAATAAGCTAACGATCTGAATCCGGTGTGTTTGATTAAGGAGACATAAAAACAGGCAGTGTTGGGGGGCCTCCAGAAACATGGTTGAGAACCACTGATGTAAAATACAACACTGTATGAATGAACTGTTTACATTCAATTAAGTCAATTCAGACTCTATGCCTTTTATACACTATGTGACTTTCTGTGAAAGCTCTGACTGCCTAAAATGTGCAGACTGACTCGGACTTCAGCAACTGGCGTCAAATAGTCCAGACTGCAAATTGGCAAAAATCTGGACAGAAGTTGTGTAGTGTATTCCAGCCTTTAGTAGAAGAAAAGCTCCTTTCTATAAGACCCTCAGGGCCAAAATTAGCCACTGAGACCATCTGCTTCCTCAGTGAATCATATGAGATTAGCTTAGTCATTTGTTCTCACCAAAAATGTTATCATTATTACTTCTATGCTTCCAGTACAGTCATAAAGCATACCTTTATTCAGTTCTCAAACCATGCCAGTATGTCCGAAGTTCCTTCTGAACTGACTTCTTTCACCTGATGACAACTTTATAGGATTTGGAGTTAAAGGACTTCTTTACGTGACAGTTTTCTTATCACACATAAGGGAAATGACAATGAACTGATTTGTATTTTCTTTCTCTCATTCCTCTCGTGAGCAGCATTTTGCAGTACTACTGAAGTATATCATTCATGTGGCAATACCAGACATCCCCAGCTGGGTCGGAGAGGAAATGGCCAAGCTGGAGTTTCAGCGCAAAGAGGCGTTTAAGGTAATACCTCATCCACTGTTGACCGAAACAATATTTAGGTAACAACAGAATGTTAAATTCTGGCAGCAGCTGGATTCATTGCTGGTGTACATGTGTTTTTAGAAGCATGAGCGTCAGGCACAGCAGCATTTCCAGGAGCAGCAAAGGAGGAAGCGTGAAGAGGAGGAACGGCAGCGCCAGGCGGAGTATCAGGCCCGTCGTGATCGAGATGACGGCCGCTCGGACTCCTCAGGTGGCGACCACCACCACGACAAGAGCCACAGTGGCAAATCCAGACCAGGGGGTGGGGGAGGCGCTTCTGGGGGGGAGAAACCCAAACGTCCCAGCTCGCTTCTCGGAAACAACAATGTCATGAAACTAAAGCAGATCATCCCTCTACAGAACAAGTTTTCCTCCGGCACAGCCCGTTCCCCGCAGTCACCCACGGGTAGCGAACCAAAGCTACCGGGTTTCCTTAGTTTTAAGTTCCTAAAATCTCCTGAGAACAAGAAGGAGGCGGCGACGGCTACCGCTAGTGCGTCGACAGCTCCTCCAGTCCAGGAGAGGGCGGAAAGGTCCCAATCACCCAACAAGTCCTTCAATCCTGGGAAACTCTTTAACTTTGGGAAATCAGAAGGAGGGGCATGTGTGAATGGGGCTCAGCCGTCAAAACCAGGGGATGGGGGACAGGTGCAGGACAAGCCCCCAACAAAGTCCGACCTCAACGGGGTCCCGGACGAAATCCCATACCCTTGTGGAGAGAATGGGGAGAATGGATCCTCAACTGATACTGATCCATCAGGCCCTAAGATGTAACCAGAAAATGATCTCCAGTTAAAAAAAAAACAGTGAGAAACTACTTAGTAACACTGAGGGTGGGAGAGTGGGAATGTTTTATGAGGCTGTGCAAGACTTGACCTGGAAGCTGTTAAGTAAACATAATGGGGAATTCACTAAAGGCTGGGGTGTACTTCATTTTCCGTATTCTGCTCCGTCTAGCAAACAAATGACCGTGGAAATATACTCTATTGACACTGAACATAGATGTGTTTAGCACGCACACCACCTAGTGGACTTCTATTTTTGTACATGCATAAGTCAAAAATTTGGCTGGTAATACAATACGATAATACAAAACTGTCTGTATGGATTATGCCGATAACTCATTGTTCCAGCAATCGATTATCGGTGCCAATTAATCAGTTACTGGAACAATTATCGGTTCCGATTAAATGGTAAAGTTGACAGATAGCAAGTTTTAAAACATTCACAACTTTTAAAAAAACGACAAAAAAAAATGTGCTTGCTGCTGGAAAATGTACGCAAACATCCATTTTAAATGCAAATTTGTTTTCCGTCAATGCTGATCTGGCGCATTTTATAATGCACTCCATTTGCAAATGATAATACAATTGGGCATGGCTAATAACAGAAATTGCATCACATGGACTATTCACTAGCCAGAGCAGGACACGGACTAGGGAAGTTTACTTTCGGCTTTGGAATAAGTTGGGTCCACAGATTAGCGTTGTGCATTTGCACGTGCTGCGGGCTTTGTTTTAGCACCCGATTCACTGAAGTAAGCGTATCAGGTAATGCTCAACACTAGAGGTCGACTGAAAGCGGATTTTACCGATAACGAGAACTATGTTGCACCGCTGATAACCGATTAATCAACCGATACTGAATAAAAATAAACATAACACTCCATATAAAATAGTGCTGAGCTTCATTACAAAAAAACAGTACTGAACCATGAAAATGTACTGTAGTTTTTAAATGATATATAAAACGATTTGGGTCAGATCTAATGTAATGGAAACATGTTAATGGAAATTCCCACTGAAATTGGATCTGTTTCTGATTTGTTTATGTTTCTGTTTGCTTTCTCGCATCAATAGCTTTAAATATGCAACTTTGCTGGCTAAGAAATGAATAAAAGTGACCGGCTGGATATCAACTAAAGCAAATAGACGTTAAACATTTAGGACTTTTGTCACATTGTTTTAGCCGCTTGAAGTGCTGCTAATGTTAGCATCCTTTCAGCCCTGACACCAAACATACTGCTGTTATTTCTCTACTATTGTAACAACAAATTAAGTCAACAAATTAATTACTTTATAATAATATGTAAACATTCACTGTACTTAATACACACCGTTTCGTTATGTATGTTTCAAATCCGCATCTGAAGTATCCCAGTGATTCACCTTTAGAGGGCGCTTTTGCACTGTATAATAAAAGCGGTCCTTCTCAGCTGCTCCAGAAACAAACGCAACCTGGAAAAAGTATCAGTACGGATTTATGCCGGTAACTCATTGTTCCAGCAATCGATTATCGTGCCGATTAATCGGTTTCTGGAACAATTATCGGTGCCGATTAATCGGTAAAACCGATCAATCAGTCGGGTTCTAGTCAACAAAAAATTAGTGATGAGGATGCCTGCGCCTTATTTCCAGACAAAAGCTGACAGATAGCGAGCGGTAAAACGTTCACAACTCCTAAAAATAAAAAAAAAAGACAAAAAATTTGCTTGCTGCTGAAAAACGTACACAAACATTTTAAATACAAATCTGTTTTCCGTCAATGCTGATCTGGTGCATTTTATAATGCACCTCATTTGCATAGATAACTCATCATTTAAATACGCATGGCGCAGGGCAATATCGGCGCATATACAACCTGGTTAAGTTGGTAAACGACGCATGGTTTTGTTACAGTGGTGCAACCGTTTAGTGAATTCACCCCATAATGGTTAATGCTTCGCTATATTTCAGAAGAACTTCATAGAAAAGACCCCCCTCCACACACACGCACACTTATCAACACACACATTGCCTTTTCTGCAACCCAAATAGGAATGCATGAGCTGCGTTTCTGACGGTTTTTGAAGTGCAATGTTTAAATACTAGTCTAAAAATTGTAACATTTTATTGGGTTGCCGATATAAAAAAACGTAAAAATCAATCACACAGTGCGACCTCCGAAATATCATAACAACTATAATCTCACAAGCAGCAGTTTTAATTATGGGTGATGAAAACGTTTGTACGTGTTTAAAAAAGTTGGTTAGTAGAGCAATAGCAACTTTACAAGCAAAAACTACTGGTGGTTTAGTAAGTCCATACCGAATAGGCCCCGAATGGCAATATTTTCATGTTAATTATTAAGTGAAAATCAATAATGAAAACTGCAGTGAAACAAATGCGAAGGGTTGTGTGATGTTGATTATTTGTCCGAAATTCATTTATCCGTTTCACACTATTGTAAAGCACTGTACACAAAGGCAGCAGGACGAGCCGGATAGATCATGAAAATTAGTGTCATCTCCTGAATTTGATGGTCATCACATTGCATCGCCACCAATATCCTTATCATTATGGCTCTGTTTTGAACCTTCAAGCTCAAATATTACCTATAGTGCAGACTTTAACCCTTCTTAACTACATTACGCCAAATTGCAAACCACCCTAAACTTTACTAGTGTTGAGACAAACCTCCATACACCTCCAGTCAAACATTTGGACACACTGAAAAACCTTTCCATAAAAAGGCTTCTGCTTAAATGCTTCAGATTAGTTTTGCAGACTTTTAAAAAATATAACATTTTTAGTCAGTACTTAAATCATATACATTGTTATGTATATGAATTATACATACATATTTCCGTTTGTATTACTTCATAGTTTTGATGGCTTTCCTATTTTCTCAAATGTGTTTCCAAACTGTTGACTGGTAGCTTATCATAATAATAATTACAATAATGATTGGCTAATTAAATATTAATGAGCCATTATCCTGCAAGCCAATGTAGGCAGCCTCATTACATATGAATTTACTGTATTTTATTTTTTATTAATACACTACTGAAATAATCCACTGTAGCTATTATTAATCTACTTGTTGCCAATTTTCATTTATTCATGCCTATCTATGTTTGTGTTTGTTTTTTGTTTTTTTACTGAAGCAAAAGTAATATTTGCCTCCTCTTTGCACATAGTGTCAAGTCCCATTGTTTTTGTGTAAAGCTGCTAAGCACGTGCTTCGGTTTGGAAATGTGAAGGAAGCTGTAAATGTTTTTCCAACAAACTATCTCTGTCTGTAGAGGCGGTTTGAATGTGTGTTTTATCAAAGAACTACTCTGAATGACTTAGTTTGTCCTGAGCAACTAAGGGAGGGTCTTATCTTAACACAATGTACTCAGTTGTTGCTATCAAAACCCATTACAGAAGTCACAATGTCACACCCTATGAGGGGTTTCTATGAAGCAGTTGAATCTGTGTAAAGCTGTTTATATTTCAGCATAAGGTCATGAAGAAACGAGAGGTGCCTCATGTAATGGAATATTACATTTTTAATTTTAAGTTTCATAGAAGACAAAACAAACTATGCATTTAGTTCTTTATTTGATTGACAGAATTTGCTAAAGAAGTTGTTGCAATAATAATTTTGGCCTGAATGGTAGTTTTAATGTTTTATGTTTTAAATTTGTTTCGTACACGTTAATCAAGCCATTAATTATGGTTACAGATCTGTTTCATTTCATTGACAGATTCATCCTTTACTACAACCAACAACAATATATGGGTCTTAAATATTTTTCCACCAAATACTGTCTCCAGAAAAGGTCTCCTGTAAGAATGTCTTTAAAAAAGTCAATAACTGGTAAAGAATTGAAAGTGTTTGTTAGTAAGGGGTATTTTTTGGGTTTGCAAAATGATTGATCTTGGTATATTAGAAACCATGAGGCTGCTGTAATGTTTCAGTATCATCCGTCCATATCATCTCTGCGATTCATGTAGTCAGACCATCGGACTGGCCTAGTAACATTCACGTTTTGTGTTATCGTTGTTTAATTTGATGATTCGAGTAGTCAAGCTGGAAGCATTACGAGGCTGCGTAGGTTTGTCGTCTAAGAACCGCTTTACATTGGGTCTAACTGTGAAATCTGAAGTGATTGTGATGAGGGGCCGCAGAACTCCCTCTGTGAAGGCAACCTCACAAACCTATCATGAGCTCTTCCAATGTTCCACTGTAAAACTTTTCTTTATTAAAGAAACAATATTAGGGAATGGGATTATTTATTTCTTTTATTTTGTCATATTTTTGTAAGAATTGAAATGGGATAATAAACAGATTTAAATTTATTGTTTTTCTGAGTCGTCTTTCAGTAGAAACGAATTTATTCTAGTATGCTGCTTTATTATTTTTTTTTAAAACACTCACATAATTCATAGCTATTTTGGCAAATTGATGGCTAATTCATATGAATTTTTGTTTGTTTGTTTTTAAAAACGTGAAGGTAGTATATTAATGCATTTGGTTGATGCATTTTGTGCATTTTTTTTATCTGAAGAAACTTACCCTGCATTGAAGGCTTTGAATATTTTTATCAGTTCATGCATGTTTACTATCACACCCATGGTCTTGGCTTTACTATATGCTTTTCCACACTTCTGTTTAAAATGTTAAAAACTAGTCACAATATTATATATGGTATTCACAGTTTATGAAAAAATATGGTAAATATGTGACTTTTATGATCAGTGACTGAATCCAGTTAGGGTCAATCTGAACTCGAATAAAACTGCATCCAGTTTTTGAACATAATACCAGGTTTAATGAAGAAAATCAAGTACTGCATATTATGAGACTCAAATTAAAATTGCGCTACCTTAATAAAAATATTCAGAACCATCAAAAGTCGGAACATAGCTGTACAAAAAAATAAAAAATAATAATAATTTCAGTAATTAACACATATTTATTTCTTTGTTTATCTGTAGTATTTTTTTTTTAAATAATTATATTTAAATATAATTTTTATTTCTTTCTTAATTTGATAACGCCTGTGTTTAATACCAGGCTATATTCAATATTCAATATTTTGAATTAGATTTTGTTTTATATGTTCTGCTTTCATGTTAATTTTAGTTAAAATTGTAATTTTGTTGTGTATTTGTCATTTTTTATGTTGCTGTTTTTAAACACGTCTGTATAGTTTATATTCATTTATGGATTTTATTTCATGTAATGAAAATGTATCTTTATGAGTTTAGTTTTAGTTTACTATAAAGCCCCTGATTGGATTTAATCTGTTTAATTTTTTTTTTAAATAATTTAATTTAATTTAATTGTGAATTTATTTGTTTATTTTTTATATTTTATTATTATTTTTAATATAACTTTTATTTTATTATTTTGATAACAGCTGTGTTTAATACCAGGTTACAACAGTTTTTGTTAAAATTTTTAATTAGATTTTAGTTTTTATGTTCTGCTTTCATGTTACATTTTTAAGAATTTTGTAATTAGTTTTTGATGTTTTCAAACACATCTACATATTTTTTTCATTATTTGTATTTCAGGTTTAGTTTTAGTTGCCTTATTAACTAGCTAAAATAAAATATATTTTTAATATTCTATTTCAGTTAAGATTTTTTTTTTTCATGTATTCATGTATCAATTTTTGTTTGTTTTTGGGTTTTTTTAATAGTAAAATGGTTAATTTTAATAAGGGTAGTTTTAGTTGACCATAATAGCCCTGCTTGGATTGTAATAAGGGTCACAGAGACCCCACTCCATAAAAAATTACCTGAATTTTGAACATAATACAAAGTGTAATGAAGAGAATCATAATTATATTATCAGACTATTTAAAATTGCATTACATGGTCAGAGGAGAGGTTGTGTGAAAAGATATTTATAATATGGAGAAATACACACATTTATTAATGTATTTATTAACCATTATTATTATTATTGCCTCATTTTCTTTCTAATTTTGAAAACAGCTGTGTTTAATACCAGGTTACCACATTTTTACTGTAGAAACTACAAAGGACCTATATGTATACTGAAGGAGATTACAGTTACCATGGTGAATTTTTGTAAAGACGTGATTTGGTAGCTACTAGGTACTACACCTGACAGAAAATTACAGCACAGAGAGAGAGAGAGAGAGAGAGAGAGAGAGAGAGAGAGAGAGAGAGAGAGAGAGAGAGAGGCTTGTCAGTCGGTAGCTGTGTTGTAGCAGAGGCTATACTGTATTTGTGTAGCTGCTGTATATTTGTTATTTCTGTGTTCATATATATTTCTGTGTTTTAGTGTCGCAATCAGTAGTAAGAGGGAGTGTGTGAGTGATACCGGCTTCAAGTCTCTGATTTCTGTCAGTGTTCAGGCCTGTCTGAGCACAAACACACCTACAGGACTGAACTGACTTCACCATGGACAAAGTAAGTTTCTGCACACTTATAACTTCATCTTATATTCACATCATACCTGAGTAACAGGAGCTTTAAAAGACTGGGCGCCGAAATATCATCGTAAATGCTAAAACCTAAACTATATCGATGAGGTTTTAGTCCCTTTTATCTGACAGGCTGCTTTAGTGAGTTAGCATGCTAGGCCGCTTCAAACACTCATGGATAGTTCATATACACTTCCATTACAACAACAACCTGAAATAAACACGTTTAAATAAGGTTATAAAACATCTGTTTGTGGTTACCAGATGATTTGGTGTTTAAGTAATCTTTAAATCACCTCAGCTTACATGTCATTTTTAAATGCTAATGCGTTAGCGCGTGTTAGCATGGTTACTGAGAAGCGCGAGCGAGACTTGCCTAAGCTTTTATTCAACAGTCACGACTTGAATATGTTCTGAATATTTTAGTAGTTTTGTTTTTATTAAAAAATGTAAAAAGATAAAGCTTATATTCTCTACACATGTAGTGGAATAGACTGGCAACGCCCAATGCTTGAAATGCATCATTCTCCATCTGGATTTGAGTTTACTCTCTCAGCATGTGTTTGCAAATGAGATGCATTACTTTAGATTTATTATTTAGATGTTTATTTATTATGTGTGTATTTCTATAAGAGCTTACAAGTCCTCTCCTGTCATTGATTGCTAGCTAAATGCGTCATGCTTTCTGTCTGACTGCTTTGAATCTGTCATTGGCAGATGGATTTTATGGTCAGTCAGTACAGTCATGAGCAATTGATATTTTTCTGGGATTATGTCATGTGTAATAGTTGGGTAATGGTGTTTTGTGTATGTAAACTGTCAGCAAAACTCTAGAGATTGAAATGAAGCTTTAGGATACACTCTTTGTGTTGTAAACAATAATTCCTTAATAATAATTCCTTACATTTATATAGCGCTTTTCTGGGCACTCAAAGCGCTTTACATAGAAGGGGGAATCATATAAACGCCATTTATATTCACTAAATTGTCCTTAATTCCAGCTAAAACTGAAGTGAACTCAGAAATAAAAGAAAAATGTGTCTTTCCCCTCTGGACAACTATCTGTCCAATGTCAAGTGTGTTATTTTAGCCCTTCTGGTATATTTCTAGTAAGCGCTTGAAACCTCTATTCGTCTCTGAATGTTTTATAGGCAGATTTCCTGAAAGGCCTACCTGTGTATAACAAGACAAACTTCAGCAGATTTCACGCGGACTCTGTATGTAAAGCATCGGTAAGATTTGCTGCTTTACACTGTTCTTCGAGCGTTAACGCTTGACTTTCTGAATATTCACCGAGCGTTTTAACGCCGCAGCTGTGAAATACATTTTCAGGGTTTGTTGAAATCATTAACAGTCCATTTTTCTGTCTTACAGAACAGAAGGCCGTCAGTGTATCTGCCTACACGAGAGTATCCCTCCGAACAGAGTATGTGCTTGGATGAAGGCTGTTGTACGGCCTTTTAAAAAGTAGACCTGTGTTGCATAATAAATTTGAAACTTTATGCATCTCACATAATTTTTTGATTTCAGTTTGATGCCTAATTTTAGGTTGTTTTTACTCTTCTCACAGTCATCGTCACAGAGAAGACAAACATCCTTTTGCGTTATCTTCATCAACAGTGGGACAAAAAGGCAAGTGTTTTTCAGACTCTCATATAGGTGGATAAACTGACTCTTTTCATAACATAAACGTAAAAACTCGAAGAAAATACATTGTCAGAATATCAAAGGTCTTCCCTTATGTGTAATTGGGTGTGGAACACTAGCTGTGTTTCCATTACCCTTCAAATTGCGAATTGAAATTACGCCTAATGGAAAAAAATTTACACTCGCATTGGATTTTAAGGCAATTTCGAAAAAGGAAAATTTCATAAAACTGCAATGGAAATGACTTTTTTTTCCACATTAACAGGTCACCTTGCATATGTAAAAGTCACATGATCATTCTTTAATGTACTATAACCTCAAAAAAACACCTCATATGTTGCCGCTGACTGCACAATGCTTGAATAAGGGGCTTTTCTTGCCATTAAAGCTTGGATAACCCCTTATTTACACTCAGACATGGCCACCGAAGCTGATCGTGGCCACTCTAGTCAATGCTTGTGTTTATACCAGGTTTGTCGCAGCATGTTTTAGAAGTGTCCCAGAAGCAGTTCTCCAAGGTTCTTCTGTAAAGATTTGTTTCTTTCCTACGATCAAAATTAATAGCTAGTGCGGTGGCTGCGATATATGTAAACCTACCAACTTCCATTGCCATGATTTTTTACAAGAGGTTAATGGAAACGCTGTCATGTCGGTAGGGTTGGGTATCGAAAATCAATTCCAATTCCAGAATTAGATACTTAAGGTCAGGAATTGGATACTTTTTATAATATTCTTCTTATGATCGATAGGCAGAATCGGATAATTCCTATATGCGTTTCTTTTTTTTTTTTTTTCTTTCGTCTGTGAGGACCTGACCTAGCGATCTGCCAGGACCTTGCTCGCTAATCTAAGTGCATAGCGCTCCGAAGTATGGGTACACTTGCGATCAGAAGTTGAAAAAGCAAAGTAGCCTATAATATTTGTGATGAGCTAAACATGTTGCAATAGATGTGTCACCACCAATATGACAAAGCATTTTAATTTAACAGATTGTTAAATGTCACAAACACAAATGCCAACGTGTTTCTTTTCCTAAATTACAATGATTTATCTGTTTGATTCCTCAAAGTTTCTTCCCTGTAGCGTACTTTCATGTATATGAATGAAACAGTTTCACAGTCTTTTCAACCACACAGTTCATTTTTTCTGTTACAGACATTCAAATAATCACAGAAGTACTGGCATTAAAGTTTATAGTCTGGATATAAACTCTGATATGTACGGTAGAGATCAAAATAGAGTAAATCATCCTTTTGAAAGTTAATTTGGCATTCCAAATAATGTTAAAGATATATCAAATA